>JAOEGT010050257.1:0-19858 GCA_025447795.1 Speoplatyrhinus poulsoni | reverse complement strand
CCCCACCCCCCCTCTCTCCTCGCCGCTCCTCCGCTCTCCCCTCCTCTCTCCCCTCTCCTCCTCTCCTCTCCTCTCCTCTCCAGGTGATCAGGGCCTTCACAGACTTCCTGGCCTTCATGGTGCTGTTCAACTACATCATCCCGGTCTCCATGTACGTCACCGTGGAGATGCAGAAGTTCCTGGGCTCCTACTTCATCATGTGGGACGACGACATGTTCGACGAGGAGCTGGGCGAGCGAGCCATGGTCAACACCTCCGACCTGAACGAGGAGCTGGGACAGGTGCGTGCGCACACACGTGCACGCGCGCGCACACACACACACACAAACCTCTCAGATTGCATACAATAAAAACATGGATTCTCAATAAACACACACGGCAAAATATATATCCATGCTAACGATGCTAATTCCTAGTCGTATAACTGTCGGTCGATATTTATGACGTGAGATCCCTTGTAAAATGAATGCAAATGTTTCTGAGCGTCATTCACCTGCAAAACCCTCTAATCCACAGTGTAACTACAGTATGTTTCACATAACGCCACGGCACTCTATTGTAGTAACTGACATAATTTAAAGTCGTATTTTGTCTTAGAAACATACTAAAGCACATTCACTGCAATCAACTAAGACACACACACACACACACACACACACACACACACACACACACACACACACACACACACACATTGTTAAATCCAGCCGTTGCCCTTGCCAACGTTACTCTGTGTGGGCGCAGCGATGCACCAATACTACATCAGCGTTAACCACTCTGCTTGCGCTAACATCAACAGCTTGAATGCGTTCGCCATTGACTACAGCTATGTGTGATTTAACCCCCTATTGCCCTGTGTGTGTGCGGCCCGTGGTAGGTGGAGTACATTTTCACCGACAAGACGGGGACCCTGACAGAGAACAACATGGAGTTCATCGAGTGCTGCGTGGACGGACACATCTACGTGGCGCACGCCATCTGCAACGGACAGGTAACGCCCCTAGCTCGCGAGCGCGCCCCCCCCCCGCTCAGGTTACAGACGGCACACTCGATGTACGCCCGTGTAAACTGGTGTGTGATGTCCAGGTGATGCCGGGCACAGAGGGCATGGACATGATCGACTCGTCGCCGGGTCCTGGAGCCAGGGTGAGTTGTCGCATTGAAACGCGCCCTTAATTAAGCCTTAATGGTATCGCACTGGAGCGATCGCACCTTCCTAAATTGGCCCCATCTCATTGGCAGTGATTTGCGTGTTGTCTGTGACTTGTCATGTTGAGGAAAAACATATTGGCTTCAGCGTAGTTGGGTGTGTTTGCAGTATACCTACATCCTTTCATTCGTCCACCTGGAGGTGATTTGCTCCCTTTTTGAAGCGGCCACCTTGTGGCAGAGTAAGAACTGCATCCTAAGTTGCTAGTTGCTGCAAAGCTGAGCGACAGGGGGACAGTTAGCACCCTTGACCACCCCCCGTGGAGCCGAGTGACAGGGGGACAGTTAGCACCCCTGACCCCAGTGGAGCTCAGTGATGGGGGGAAAGTTAGCACCCCTGACCCCCCCCCCCCATAGCTGAGCGACAGGGGGACAGTTAGCACCCCTGACCCTGTGACCCCGTGTCCTGCAGGAGCGCGAGGAGCTGTTCTTCCGGGCGCTGTGCCTGTGCCACACGGTGCAGGTGAAGGAGGAGGAGACAGTGGACGGCATCAAACACGGCCTCCAGCAGGCCACGGGCACCTCCTTCTACATCTCCTCCTCCCCGGACGAGGTGGCGCTGGTGGAGGGCATGAGGAGGTGACACACACACACACATGCACGCACTTATGTACGCGCACGCACACACACAAGAATGGTCATGTTCAATGGTCAAAACACACACATGCTACATTTTCCTCCATAATACAGCACATGTATGTATGTATGCGTACTGTATAGGCAGTCACATGTGCATTCACAATGAATACACTCACTCACACCCACACAAACACTAGCAACGTATTTACCAGCCTCTCACCAATGCCCTTTACTGTCAACACGCACCCCTATCCTGTTAGTGCCAATAAAGGGGTATATGCTCCCGTTTGCCCCAGGCTTGGATTCACCTATCTGAGACTCAAGGACAACCACATGGAGATTCTAAATAGGGACGATGAAGTTGAGAGGTGGGTGAATCTGCTGTTTACAGTGTGTTTCTTTTAAAGTTATTGTTATTGACAGAATGATTCATGGTGAATATCCATAAAGCAGAATAGTCTTTATTTCTTGTGTTACCCGGGGGGAGGATCAGTTTAAGGGTGTGTTGTTTGTTTACATGTGAAATGTACACGGGCTGTACAGCCCTTTGAGACTGCAACGTGATTAAGGGCTATGGAACTGGACTTGACTTGACTAGGATGTCCAGTAGCAACCCTGAGCCACCCTCTGCCACTGCCAGGTCGAGTTTACTCTCACTTTGGCCCAAATTTAATGAATGTTTATTTAGATAAACCCACAAAATGGTTGCCAAAACGCACATGCTACTGGAATGTGCGGAAAGTTGGTTTAGAAAACTGCTAGGGAATTTCTTCCCCCTACTGGCAAAGAAAAACGCGTCGAACATGTTGAGCCGCTGTATTTATTTCACTTGCGGCCCAGACCATCATAAATACTTAAAATGCCACATCAGAACAAATAAACATGTTATTACGCAACTGTGTCATTATAATGCAGGTATTGTATGTGTCTGTGTGATGTGTGTGTGTGGGTGGGTTATTGTCTTGTTTGGGTGGGGTCAGGTTTGAGCTGCTGGAGGTGTTGACCTTTGACTCCGTCAGACGGAGAATGAGTGTGATTGTCAGATCTAACACAGGTAATACACACATACATACATGTAAAACACATGCAGTATATAACCTGCATGCTCTATCGTTTAAATTAGAGCTGGGAGTTTATAAAAAAATACTGAAAAAATGAATGGCTGAAATTGCTGTGATTAACCTCAATGAATCACATTCTTTGGCGAGACCCTCCTGTAGCATCGCTAGTTGTATCAGTAATAACTGGGTGTTGTTTTGAATTTATATGGTATACTGTACATCAGTGTTATTTCTGTTCTGCGTTGCACATTGACCGTACCGGTTTGCCCAAAGTGCCATCAGGAAACTTTTTAAATGTAAACTTTCAGATGTCGTTCTCTATCGTTCCAGTATGACTTGGTCAGTTATCAATCAGCTGCAACCGGAAGTCTTTAACACGGAGATGGAAAAAGTGCTGGGTCAACTGTATTGTTATTTTTTAAATGTTGTTAATGCGTTAAACGTTTCAAATGAAACGTTAAATGTTGTTTGTCTGAGTGTGACACACGTGTGTGTGTGTGTGTGTGTGTGTGTGTGTGTGTGTGTGTGTGTCCAGGCGAGGTGTACCTCTTCTGTAAGGGAGCAGACTCCTCCATCTTCCCCAGGGTGGTCTCAGGGAGGGTGGAGGAGATCAGAGCCAGGGTGGAGCACAATGCTGTGGTGAGAGCACACACACACACACACATGCTTGCATACGCACGTGTGCGCACACACACACGCACAGAACACAACTGTAAAAAAAGCCTGTTTGTTTCTGAGCACCCTTCTCTCCCTTTTTCCGTGAGTTTCTGTGGTTTCCATGGTTACAGTACGTGATCCATATGTTGGCCAGTAGGGCTGCACGTGAACCACTGGTCCACTTTCACGCCACTATTATGAATATAAAAATAGCAGTCAAAACAGACAGCAACCCAATTTAAGTAATAAAGAAGACACCCTCTGTCTCCAGACAAGCAATACTGCACAGCGCTTTGAGTGGCCGGAAGGTTAGAAAAGCGCTATATAAAAATGCAGTCCAAAATGCAGTCCAACTAGTGCAGAGGTTCAAGTGCAAGCGTTGCCCACACACACAGCCTGTACATTCAGAGACATAAACTGGTTGGGTTTGACGGGCGAAACACATAATTGATGCTTTAAAAAGGGGAGACCCTATATCGTCGCAGACCCCCCCCCCCCCCGCTGTTCTATGTTTTTCAAAACAACTGCGTGAGCAGCCACAGCTCCAGACGTCTGAAAGCAGAGCGACGTTTTGTTCATACAGTCAATTGACAGGCCTGCCAATCACAGCTCTGCTCTCTCTCTCTGTGTTCCTTTCACAGTAGGACACTGCTGCTTTTAAGATGCTGACCTTTGCTCGCCCGTTAATGCCTCTGTGTCTCTCTGTTTAAATATTTAACACATCTTTACACTGTAAACAGTGGTCGCATTAAACCTTCCAGCTCATAACTAGCTTGTCCTGTGCATTAATATTTACTACATCCTTATCAAAGCATTATTGGGAATATGTGTGTGTGTGTGTGTGTGTGTCTCTGTGTGTGTGTGTCTCTGTGTGTGTGTGCGTGCAGGAGGGCCTGCGCACACTGTGCGTGGCCTACAGGCGCCTGAGCCCCGTGGAGTACGAGGAGGTGTGCCACCGGCTGAACGCTGCCAAGCTGGCCCTTCACGACCGAGACAAGAAGCTCGCCGAGGCCTACGAGATCATCGAGAGGGACCTGATCCTGCTGGGAGCCACCGCCGTGGAGGACAGGTGGGGCGTGGCTACCATAGCCCCTAGTGCGTCGTCATTAGCATCACATTAGCAGCTGTGTTCACTGGGTTGGCCTGCTAGCGCTGTGGCTACGCCGTGCTCCGCCATGTTTGTAGTTCTAACTAGTTTGTAGTTTTATTTTGCTCTTCGTCCTCTGCTTCAGTGCGTCATCGAGTGTGCAGTTTGCAGTTTGTATGTCACGTGATTTTCTGTTTTTAAAATAGAGCCATAGAATAAAAGAACATAACTATGTATTTGCTTACATAAGAAGCTCACATTTTCAGTAATTCCACAGCGCTGTAACTAAACGAGTTGTTAGACAACCTCCAGGAGCACACAGATCAATAATACAATGTATTCATTCTATTAATAGGCCTAACGTAATACCCTCAGGTACCCATAGGGGTCTCTGTACTTAATTTAGAGCAACACGCTTGTAAGTGATCATACGTGTATATTCTGACACGTGGCCATCAAATGGAACAGTTTACCCATGAGCCCTTGCTCCCCCTCAGGCTGCAGGAGAAGGCGGCGGACACCATCGAGTCCCTCCACAAGGCGGGCATGAAGGTGTGGGTGCTGACGGGGGACAAGATGGAGACGGCGGCGGCCACGTGCTACGCCAGCAGGCTGTTCCGGCGCGGCACGCAGGTGCTGGAGCTGACCACCAAGAACACCGGGGAGCGGAGCCTGCACGACGTGCTGTTCGAGCTGAGCAGGACCGTGCTGCACCAGCACGGCTCCATGGTCCGGGACAGCCTGTCTGGGTAGGTCCCTTTTTGGAGAAAAGCTTCTCCTGGAGACAGGAGATTGGTGACTCTGACAAACAGTGATTTTAGCTGACAGTCGCTTAATGAAACCCTGGTTCATGAGTCAAGAGGGTCCCTTTAACTCGTGTCACCTCATCAGCTCACTGCAGTACCTCTCTGTAGTTCAGCTATCATTCACACGCTGACACAGGACCGCCGGTTGTTAAGTACAGTGTCGTTGTTGTTGTTAGCGCGCGGTACCTCTCATGTGACACCCAGTGACAGGACCTCCCCTGTCAAGCTGTTAGCACCATGCTAACCGCCGCCCCCACTCCCAGGCTGTCAGGCGACTGCGCGGACTACGGCCTGATCATCGACGGGGCCACGCTGTCGGCGGTGCTGAAGCCCCCCCAAGAGGACTCCAACTCAGGGAACTACAAGGAGGTCTTCCTGGAGATCTGCCGCAACTGCAGCGCAGTGCTGTGCTGCCGCATGGCCCCGCTGCAGAAGGCACAGGTGGGCTCCCGTGCGGCGGTGCGCCACCTACAGGATCCATCTGGACACGTATTATGTCGTGTCCATTAGGGGTGTAATACCTAATATATTCGATACACTCGAATATCGCAATATTACATTGCGCAATACTGTATTTATTCTCTAAAACACTGTATTGATTTGTAAAATGCTAAATTTATTTGTAAAAGGGACCATGTACAAAATACAAGTCAAGATGCTTGTTACCAGATTTAGCTTTTAACTAATTTCTGAGCTGCGGGTGGAAGTTACAAGTTACAAGTGTACAAGTGTTTCTGTTAATTTTTGCAGCGGCGCCACACATTAGCATTGCTATGGCAGTTTTCCTCAAATTAGAAATCGCAATATATCGCCTTGCTTAACAGTATAGCAAGATATCGAATCGTGGCCCCTGTATAGTGATACATATCGTATCGCAAGCACCTAGTGTCCATGTGCTCAGGTTGTTTAAACGCTCTGGTACCGTACGTCAAGGCTGTCCCCTCCCCTCCTAGATTGTGAAGCTCATCAAAGCGTCCAAGGAGCATCCCATAACTCTGGCCATCGGTGACGGTGCCAACGACGTCAGCATGATCCTGGAGGCCCACGTTGGAATCGGTTGGTCCTCTATCACCCACGTTCCCTGACTAGCTTGTGTCAATTTGTTAACTCGTTATCGGTACAGTGTGTGACAAAAGAGTTAAAAATTAGCTCATATCTTCGTTAGACATGGTTGAAAAATTGACGTTTTTAAAACTTTAAAGTCAGTGTCTCTCTCCCCTCTCTCCCTAGGCATCATGGGTAAAGAGGGCCGTCAGGCGGCCAGGAACAGTGACTACGCCATCCCGAAGTTCAAGCACCTCAAGAAGATGTTACTGGTCCATGGACACTACTACTACATACGCATCTCTGAGCTCGTGCAGTATTTCTTCTACAAGGTAACTGAATATCCACCGGCCTCTCTGACCACAAGAGGGCGCTAACCTGCTTAGAAATAACGAAGAGAGTAAGTACAACCCTTTTGAAACATGTGCCTGGCCGTTTCATCGTCCGATGAACTAGCAAAAGTGGATTTGGCCCTAAATGCAGTTTGCGATTTATACCGCGCGCTTAGATCGTTATATTATGGCCCTCGGGGCGTAAAGCGGACTCCTTCTTTATGTCGCTACACCTCTTCTTTCTGTTTGCTTCTCTGCAGAATGTTTGCTTCATCTTCCCCCAGTTCCTCTACCAGTTCTTCTGTGGCTTCTCACAACAGGTAGGTTAACTAACACACACACACACACACACACACACACACACACACACACTAAGTTATACAGTACAGTACATGTATATAAAATGTATACATATTCAAACTAGTGTATTTATATCCGATCCTCGCCCCGCCACCTCCCCTCGCTCTCCAGCCATTGTACGACACGGCCTACCTGACGCTGTACAACATCAGCTTCACCTCGCTGCCCATCCTGCTGTACAGCCTCATAGAGCAGCACATCAACATGGACATCCTCAAGAAGGACCCAGCGCTCTACAGGTCAGTGCTGTCCATTACGCCGTAGCCGTACCCGGGGCTGACAGTTGAGCTATTGACCTGCTCAGTATCAAGTGTGTTGAAGTCTCGATTCACTCTTGTAGATGGATCGGTTAGTAGAAGGGTTGGGAAGTAACTGATTACATCCGTTACTTACAAATTACAAAAAAAGCACTAACTGTAATCCATTACAGTTACCAGATAAAATTGTGGAATCGGATTACATTTTTTTACTTCTAGGACTACTTTCAAATTTGAAAAGAAATCATAAAATAATCTGCTGTTCTCTTATTAACCTTTCATTAACGTCAATCAATAATTGAAATGTCCTAATTTAATCTGATCCTCTGAGCAACATACAACGCTCACGAAAATAGAAAGACCCAAAGCAGTAAATTGCTTTGGATGGCATTTAAAATAAGTGTTTAGGCATGAAGTAATCAAAAAGTAATGGAAAGTAATCAGAATATGTTACAACATTTAGGTAATCCAAAAATGATGTTACTGATTATAATGTTCTACTGTGCTTGTGGTTTACAAATACATTTACTCTTTACAGGATAAATATACACTATATTACTAGGCAACCCATATCATATAATGCAGAGACATATCTGTCATATTTATTTGCAAGTGAATAAACTGTGAAATTCTGTTTGACCAAGCAAATGTACTGACTCGCATTTCTCAGAAACAACATTGTCGACATTTATTGAAACATACACATGCTGTTATTTCAGTTCTGCTGGAATTGGATAGGTTTGGTTCTGCAGGGTCTCATCTGACTAAGTGCTGATAGATGTCTACGTTCAGGACACAGGTTGTTACAGGGCATTTTGCCACACAGTTGTCAGTTGTCTGTGCTCTCAAATGATCCAAAGTGAATTTCATGGTAATTTTGTTTGTTAACTGGGCAGAAAGAAAAGAGTTTAAACTCCAAAAAGAGTGTGACGTGAGTTTGCTTTATTCTCTAGAATTATCATTGTATATACAAATATTAGTGCTATATTAGCGAATATGCGTCAATACCAGATAGTAACAATAACAACACTAACTGCAGCGCTTATATGAAAACACGGTGTGTTGTTCAGATGAGGTTTGATTATATAACCCAAACTCACAGTGGCATATTAAAGGGCTTCACAGGCCCGTATTTAACATAGAAGGAAATGACAGCCCCCTAGACCTTAACGTCCATTGAGGCAAAAGTAAAAGCCCGTGAATATGACCCTGTGTTGTCTTCCGTAGGGACATTTCTAAGAACTGTCTGCTGCGATGGCCTATATTCGTCTACTGGACCCTCCTTGGTTTGTACGGTGCAGTGGTGATGTTCTTTGGCACGTACTTCCTCTTCGACAACACGACCTTCACAAGCAACGGACAGGTACAGCGACCCGGCAACGAGTCTATTCCCTCACGGCCTGGCAGTGTGACAGTACCGCACCTTTTATAAATGAAATATAGTTCGCTCCAAACCTCAAATACAGTATGTTGTGTTCTTTTATCTTCATCTTGATTAACAATAAAACACAATTTGTAGACATTTGCATTATATACCGTATGATTTCTCTGTAAGATTCGTCTTTTAAAAATATCAACAGATCTAAAGGCTGTTACCCAATTCATATTTCACCATGGAATGGAGGTGTCTTTTACTGGCCGGTGACATAAGCATGGCATAATCATCTTCCAACTGTATTTTATGTTCATTATTAAAAAGCCAGCAGCACTTTCAGTTTGCTTTGACTTGCTTGTATTTCATTAAGTTTGCATCCATCTTGGTATTGGTCCTCCAGCCTCGGAGCGGTTCAGTTCCTTATGATTTATTCTTGTCTTTCTCTTTTCCTCTCCTCTTATGTTTGTGCTGCATTTTCTGTTTGCTCCTCTTCCTCTCTCCTCCCTTCCCCAGCTAATGACAACCAGCACACAGATGGTAAGCCTGTCCCTCTGCCTTCATCTGCCTACCTTTAGCTTTCCTGGTTGTGTCCTATCGCTGTGGAACCTTCACCCTCTCGCTCTCAGTGCTTGCTGTAGTGTAGACCAATGAGCCGCCGGCGTTCATCTCCAGTTCTCACTCATGTGTGTCATGCCAGCTGTAGGATTGTGTGCGTGCATGCGTGTGCGTGCGTGTGCGTGTGTGCGTGTGTGTGTGTGTGCGTGCGTGCGCGCTTTTCAGCACATAACTGCAGTATATTTCATTTCATTTTGTCCTTCTATTGATGACAACCTTAACAGAAGACCGGAGAGAGTACATTTACGGCTGTTAATGTCCATCTCCATAAACCTTCCTAATGGTTGATATTTACCTTCAGTAATTTATAATAAACACAGGACATGTCTTTATGTCTTTATTTACCTTTATGTTTTCCTACAATTGTTTGCATGATATATGCAAGTAGTAATATCTATGTACAGTACACAATACAGCATTCAAGTTGTAGCAATTAAAGGTATAAAAGTAATTCTGGAGAAAAGTTGTTGACATTTGAACTTGATCAACACAAAACTCATTGGAAACTCATTGCTAGGATATTGTTGTGGGCGGTCTGCACCACTTTGTTTGTGTTAATATTTACCGGGCCAGGGCTGTGTAGAAACACCAGATTATTTTTCAGCACGCACAGAGAAGGGCAGCTAGCAGACCTTGATGAGAAATTTGGTCAATTAAGCTAATTGTCAATTAAGCTAAATGCAAGCTAATACACAAAACGTGTATTAGCTTACAATTGCTTACTATACCTTTTTAAATGTACGGTAAGTCATACAAAAATATAGTAGTAAGTAATTTTTCATAACATTGCTTCAGCCACTTGGTATTACATTAATCCTTCACAGTCTGACTATATGAGAACTATATATATAATACTCAAGTAAATGTATATCTGTTTTTGTCTTTGGGTGTGACATAGAAATGACTTTGACCTAATATAAAAGCTATTTAGTGTGAAGTCTTTACCTTTGATACGTGCTTTTAACAGATGTTTGGAAACTGGACGTTTGGGACGTTGGTCTTCACGGTGTTGGTCTTCACTGTTACATTCAAGGTACACACACGCACGCACGCACGCACACACGCACACATGCAGATTCATATTTGCACACACTCACTGACACAAGCGTTTGAACTAGAGTAAAGTCTAAATCAGCATTTTTAGACCGCTATCGTACAATTCAAGTTGTCAATCGAGTTGTCTGAAGGGACCATGAATATGTCTGGACTCATCTTGAAATCAATTAAAGGTGTCATTTAGATAACAAGCCAATCAGATTTGGCGTGACATAATTTCTTTGATTTATAACCAATAAATATCTGGGCCTGTCCCACTCCCCATCAGACAACCAATCAAGTTGGAGGATGATCAAATAAAGGCGCTAAGCCACCTGAAAGGGGGAAAAGTCAGGAAACAAGACAGGTAGATTGACATGGACCTTTTAACATTGTGTCTCTCCTAGCTGGCTCTAGACACCCACTACTGGACGTGGACCAACCATTTTGTCATCTGGGGCTCCTTGATCTTCTTCGTGGTCTTTTCCCTGCTGTGGGGGGGGATTATCTGGTAGGTTCTGACCCAACACTCAGATGTGTATTTATTCATACACGTCTGCATTAGCGTGTCATTTGTTTCGCTGTTGTTTTAGGTGTATTAAATGCAGCATCTTTCCAAAGTCGATGGCTACTAGTATTAAATAATCGTGATTTCAGTATTGACCAAAAATAATCATGATGATTATTTTTTCCATAATCGAGCAGCCCTAGTGTAATGTCTACTAGTGTTCCATTCACCTCCATTCCATTCCCCTGCGCTGCGCTGCCCCCTGCAGGCCCTTCATGAACTACCAGAGGATGTACTACGTGTTCATGCAGATGCTGTCCAGCGGGCCGGCCTGGCTCAGCATCATCCTGCTCACAACCACCTGCCTGCTGCCAGATGTGCTCAAGAAGGTCCTCTGCAGGGCGCTGTGGCCCACCACCACCGAGCGCATACAGGTGTGTGTGTGTGTGTGGGGGGTTACCGTATTCATGACTATCCTGGTCATATAAATTCACAATTTAAATGACTGTATTTTTATCGCGATAAACAATATCATACAGTATTTCGTCCCATACCTAGCACACACTGTTTCAAGCAGACACAAAGTGACCTGCAGTATATACTGTAGATAATTAAAAAAAAAAAACATATAACCTCTGAAAACGTACGCGCGATTGTTGACGATAAAATACTACATTCAAAATGTGACTTCACTCTTCAAATTCTCTTGCAAGCATCTTGTGTCTTGAGTACGGCGCTACGCAGCACTGATACTATTGATGGAGTCATTGATCTGTATCTGTATCTGTATTTCCACATTGACCTACATACATTGAGTATACCATGTGTCTCCGAGTTCTTACACGGTTAGCTCAAATGCTAACCGCACACGGCTACAGGTGCAGCCAGCAGGAGCAGCTGTGCTAGCGTGCTAGCGTGTTCCCCGTGGTTACAGTGCGGTGGCCCTAACCGTGTCCGTGTGTGTCAGCAGGTGTGCGCTGGACACGGCTATTTCCCCGCCCTGCACCGTGTAAGTTCTGCCGGCCCCGCCTCCCAGTTTGCCGTGCTCTTCTAACCCTTGACCACGAGGCAGCGACCCTCTGTGTTGGCAATCTGTAAAGGACACTCCTCGATTCTAATCATTTCTAATCGATTCTCGATTCCCCCTCCCCTCTTATGGGTAGCCCCTTTTGGTCCTCCTAGGCCGACGCCGCTCTGTGCCCCGCCCACAAGTGTCACATGGGACATTTGTGTTTCAAAATAAATGAGTTAAAAAGCAATTGAGGAGTGTGCCTTTAATATCGCGGATTTGAGACACCAAAGTCTGTACTGTCCAGCACTATTAGGAGAAAGGACAGCCAACTATCAATCTGGTGATGTTCAGGCCTCTCACAAAGAAGACACGTCGAGTCTAAGGGTTTGTTGCAGTGCTTTACACCTGTGTGCTGTAGAATATGACCCTTGACCCTGCTCATTAACCTTCCTCACCTTAACATTTCCCCGCTTCTGACCTTTCCTATCCGATCCTCTCTATGGATTAATGTATATGCAACTAGTTATTTCCTTACCAGATATTGCACATAGCGCAGGAGCTTGTTAGGTTTATGTATCTAAGATGGGAGTATGTATCATACACACCTAGACTAGAATATACCATGTGCACTTATTCATAGTGTCATGTTATTATTGAGGTTTTAGCTCACAAAATTTGGTTAATAAACAACCAAGGCTAATTATAAGCACATTAGGCTTTCCCAGGTTGAGTCTAGACGTGTAATAATATAGGCAAGGGTACGGTTGTGCTTCTTGTTTGGTCCGCTAGTCTTCTGCCCACTGGTCTACCTCCAGTGTTCCCAGGGCTCCAGGGTTGACAAACACTGTTCTACCTTTCTGTTAACCATCTCTTCCTTCTTCCCCTTCCTCTTCCATCTTCCCTCTCCTGTCTCTGACCTCGACACACACATACACACCCATTTCCCTCCCTCCCTCCCGCCGACCCTCTCGGCCCCCGGTGCTCTCCCGTCTCTATGGAAACGTCAGACAAGGCGCCGGCGCCTTGCAACCGAGCCTTCCACCATCTTTATGCTGTCCCAGACCTCCAGCAGGATCAGTTTCTGAGCCAGCCCCCTTTACGGAGGTGACCCTCCCCTCCCCACCCTCCGGCTTTCTCCCCTTCGCTCTCCCACACCCTCTGCTGGCGGCCGGTGGCACGTGCATGCCGTTGTGTCATGTGGTCGACTTAACCGGGCCCCAGACATGCCTTACCTTCTGACCATGTGACTGCTGAATACTCGTGTCACACTGTACATTATTACATTAGATCACATTACGGTGAAAGACCTGTAATGAAAGCTTGATGTGTTTAAAGGTGCTACATGAATGGATTAGGATTTGGTTTCAAGCTGTCCCTGCTAAAAAAAAATCCAGCATTGCTGGTCACCAGCAATAAGGTGTGTTTTGCATGCTGGAACCAGCATGGAATGCTGGTTTGCAGTGTTTTACATCTATAGTAAGTAAGGGGAGGTGGTCTGTCGCTCATCAATCGCCAAATTGACAGCCTAATATCAGCCTGCATGACATGGTCAGAAGATAGCATTTTGTACCAATAAGGCCTTTAGTGTAAATTGCTTCCTATACTGTATGTTGCTTGATGTATGTTCTATACACACATTACTTTTCACATTGCAACTTTTATGTGTATTTTGTATGCTCAGAACAGACACCCGTGTGTACTTGTGTATGTGTCTTGTGTGTGCATGGAATATATAAGCGGGGGTGTAAAGTCTGTCCGGGACAGCTAACACACAAAAGACTTGCCCATTAGCCAAGACAGGTGTTTTGAGTGACATGCGTGATGACCAACTACATGACCAAATCAAACTACTGTCTGAAATGCTTACAGTACTTTGTACTGGATAAGATGTTCGTCAGTCATGACATAGAGCTTTTTGAATGGAAGAGGTTGAGACGTGCGTGCGTGTGTGTGTGTGTGTGTGTGTGTGTGTGTGTGTGTGTGCGTGTGCGTGCGTGTGCACTGATTCAAACCATTGCGAACATGCACAGTTAGGCCTATGTCACATGATGTTTATTCAGTATTGAGGGTCATGAGAGATACGATGGCAGGGCTGTTCCACAAAGGTACTGTCTGTCAAAATCTTGTTCTTTCATATTGTGGTTCATTAGTTATTGAGTGCCTCGCTCTCCCCATATTAAAAACAAACAAACACACACACAGGAAGTATTAGTTCAACTTAGAAATATGCCTACAGTTTAGAGGGGGTGGCAGATGGATATGCAGGGCTGGCAGTCAGGGATGGATGTTTGCATATAAACCCATTCCTTCTCAAGAAAGACGTTGCAGTTCAATTTGACTTAGAAGCAGCAGCGCTGTTTGAGATTGTGTTACACAAATGGCCGGTGGCACAAAAGGAAAACGGCGAGCTTTGGGACCGCCAATCCTACAGGAGTGAATCAATGCTGGTGCTTCCAGCAGTCGTCGTGCCTCGCGGTCTGCCACTCCCTCCGAACCCCCCATAGTTGATTATGACGTTGTTATCATTAATAAACTAATGAAGAGCAGGCAGGGGGGGGGGGGGAGTGTAGGTCATTGACCATGATGCAATGGCAATTCAGTGCCCTAGGGCTCCCGGAGGGCCGCGCCTTGCATGTTTAAGATCTCTCCCTGCTCCAACACGCCTGATTAAAGGTTGTTGGAAGCCTGATAACGACCCATTCATTTGAATCAGGTGTGCTGGAGCAGGGAGAGATCTGAAACATGCAGGGTGCGGCCCTCCCAGACCAGATTTGAATAGCCCTGCCCTAGGGGATGGTTGGGCGGCTCGCGCCGAACAACTATTCCCTCGCTTCCTTTCTGGTCTTCCAAAATGACATTTAATTGACAGGTGAATCTCAGCGCTGAGTCCACACAAGCAGGTGTTTTACAATAGGACTCCATTCATTGGTACAGTAAGTGTCTTCTTGCTTTTTCTGTCCAGTGTGTAACCTTTGCACATTGTGCGTGTGTTTGTTTGTTGCGCACGTGCACACACCAGCAGCCACGGAGGGCTAAGCGTGCGCTTGACAAGGCCTACCAGAGTTCTGTCTCCTTACTAGATGGAATAGCAGTCACAGAGCTCTAGGGCGTCACGAGACAACGGTAAAACAAGTGTGTTACAGTGTATGGGTGCTTTTGGTGTGATTAACAGGTTATTGGGGTTTTGCCTTGGTTTGTGGTGTGTGCGGTATATTTCACCGATGTTGACTGTTTGGGACTTACAGTAACTAACACACTGGTTGGGATGTGGGTGCTTCTTGTAAAAGTCGTGACTGACCTATTCAGCATCTCGGAACTCATACTCTAGAGCTACAGTAGCTAGTTAAAATGGCCACATTTGCCAGGCATCCAAGATGCCTACCTGCTAAGTATTGTTTGCTAAATGTCATAGCTGTAATTGAGTAATTACACACACACACTGTAGGACTGTTTGCATGTCAATTAATGTAACGTCTCCAGAGATTAAACACTGGCAAACCTGCCAGGGCTTGGTTGTGTGTGTCTTAGGAGGGAAACCCAGTCCACAGAAGCAGTCACAGTAGGTCACAATGAAATTATTTTAAATGAAGACACGTGTTGCCCTCTAGTGGAACAATTAGGCACAACAGGCTACGGAGGGAGAAAAAAACTGTTTTTTTAAAGAGGAGGGAAGATTGAATTTGCAGTGTTTCGTGTGTGAGAGTTTAATGTTCACTATTGTGGATTTGAATGCTGCATGTTTTCTAACAGCTGACATTTGCATGACATTAACATGAAAAAATAAGCACACGGTATGTATGTATGTATGTTCTTTTATTTATGCTGCTTGGATTGTGGGGTTGCCTGCGCCCGGAATGGAGGTTCTAAACAAAGAGGCGAGACTGCATCATCTCAGCCGGCCAATCAGAAATCTCAACACTCTTGTTAAATTTGACTCCCAAGATCTAAACAAAAACCAACCCCCCAAAAATAAAGCGTTGTACAACAGACGTTTCAATAATGGCCAGCCAGGATGACACGACTGCCTTCCTGTGTATTATTTTAATCACGTGACGACGTTTGTTAATATGTTGCTAGTTCCTTTACTTGTGTGTGTGTCTCTTCTCCCTCCAGAGTGCTGACAAGCTGTACAAGGGCCAGCTGTCAGAGTTCACCCCCCTGGCATCTCTCCACGCTCCCCAGAGTGGAGGAGGAGGAGGAGCAGGCCTCCAGAGGAACCCCCCCGACCCCCGCAGGTCCGAGCCCGTCAGCAGGAAGCTCATGTTCACGCGCTGGCAGAGCACGCCCGACTACCACACCTTCTCCCCCGTGCTCCGATTCGCCGGCGGCAACCGCCCCTCGCCACAAGGCAGGGCAGGGCATGAGACCTTTGTCTAGATTATTATTATATATAAAAAAAAAAAAATTCCTGATTTCCCGTTAAGTACATTTCGTCCAATCAGATTCACGATCAGCAAAGAACTTTTAAAAGCCCATAAAGGGTTTTATTCACACTGGTGGTAAACGTAGAGCTTAACTAGCAGTGCATTGAGCTCACTGCGTTACTGAGCTACTGGACACCCACCGGTGCCTCCTAGATCAGTACACTGTAACGTGCGGCATGTTGAAAGTGACCTTCCCCCGACCTCCCTGTTGTCAAGCGCCAAGTTTGTCTCAAAGCACCATGGGATGGCCTTAAGAGGACAGCATCCCCGGGAGCCCGTCTCCACAGCAACCTGTCAAAGGGCTCAGCCTATCGATGATGTCACTTGCGAACAAACCAAACAAACACAACGCATTGTGCCCCACGTTTGCTTGAAATGTCAGAACAGCGGATAATTAATATTGTTAACATTAATCAACATGATGCCTTTCTTTAATCTCATTCCATTTCTTTCCCTCTGTGTCTCTCTCTCTGTTTGATCTGGCTTCTTGTAGGACCTACTGGTGTTGCCTGTGTGCACATCTCTTGTCCAGAAATACCTCGTAGGAACGCTGGGGTCAAATCTAACCATTCTGTAAGAAACGCTGTAGTGGAGCTCAAAGCCTGGGCATTGAAACAGAGGCATTGTGGTCTCAAACTTGCTATTTACATGTAGTCTGAAACGACGACCGTTTTGTAAACTTTATACTGAAAGAGGAACCCCAACTAAATGTTAAAACTGGGTCCTAAAACAACATTTTTAAAGACAAAATTGACCGAATTTACCTATCGACATCACCCAATACTCGGGCTTTGAGAGCGTGTTTATAGATGACATGGCGTCTTTAGTAGACTAGATGTCAGATTAGCTATAGCTAGACATTGTGTAGGGTAGGCCATATGTTTGTGTTAGCATTTAGTTTGCTCGCAGAGGTTTGTTTGATTTACTGCTAGTTGACATTTACTTTACTCATCTGTCCCTGGACTCACTCTTTATAGCACTTCAAAAAAGCAAAACTCACATTTTCAACGGATTGGCTTGTGTGAATACAGCGGCATCATTTATATAATACAATTGAATGTATTGCAGGCCGTGACAAAACGTGTTTAGAAGGTATCGATGTTGGTTGTTTGTCTGTATACTGTGCGTGCTGTGGTTCATTATCAAATGTCTAGTCCACATGACCGGACACTTTAATTTCGCCGTCAAGGTGTACATTCTAAAGAATGTAGACTGACGGCTCACAGAGCCACCGTGCACAGAGCCACCGAGAAAGCCTTATAACGGTGTTGGGAAAGTCCTCTTAACGTCAGTGACCTTATCAATGAGGCCTTAGTTCAGCCCACATGTGGACAACAGGACGTGTTGTAAGGGCCACAACGTTTAAAAAAAACAATATTTCAATAGAAGTGATGTTGTTTATGGATATGCATATATATTTTAATGAGCGCTTGTTGTGCTATTAGCACACGCTGGTAGCTTCCACCGCGCCTGAGCACTTTTTCCTGTTTTCTATGTGACTCCATTCTTTCATCCACTTGGCATGTCTGTCCTCTCTGCGATATGTCACACAGCCATTTCTTCATCCATTCGTTGCCCCACCTCTCCCATCATCTCAACGCTGGCCCTCGGCGTCTCTCCAAATGTCGTCCCCCTCTCTGGCGGTGAAACGGCCTCTGTGCACGTCAGAGAAGAAGAACCGGTCATGTGATACGCTTCGGATCCTAATTGGATGAACCAAAGCCTTGTGCTAATAGAGCTACTGTACCATTAGCTGCTTTTACATTAGGTGCCTTGTGCTAGCTTATGACATGGTATGGACGTTACTGTTGAAAGTAGATTTACATTAAATGTGTTATTACCGCTTATAATAGATGACTGGTGAGGTGACGGCACATAGGATATCAATGGATGTAAAGTTGAGGAGTGTGTTGTATGTGTGTGTGCGGCCGTATGAGTGAATTAATGTAGTGAACGAACACTGTATTGTGAAATTATTTTATGGCGTTTATGCAGTAGAAGAAAAAAAGAGTTTAATTAACCACTGGCACCAAAAGATAAAGCGATAATTCCAAATGCTTGAAAAATACCTTTCTTACTTTTACAACCTGGGCAATGGCGTAATGCAATTTATTTTTACTTGATCCTTTGAGGAAAATATGATACGTTTGTAACAGCCCAAAAGTTAACAGTTGAAACACTGGAATGATGATCCGTGTTTTTGTTCTATATTAACAAAAGCACACAGTTGAAGGGAGCGTTCAGCTGCTCTGAGAATGTCAAAGATGTTACATATTGACAATTGTTATTGATGTGTACATTCATTTACTGTATGTTTCTATTTTCTAGGTTTGGTTTTCATGTCTGAGGTAAACAGAATGATTAAATGCACATATATTTATTACCCACAATTAAGTATGAATAGAGTAAAGGTTATTAAGTTATTCTTATAAGGCTAATGGGTTTGTACAGTATAGTGTCTTCTTCTGTGGTATAGTCTAAAGTGTGTATTTGTGTTACATAGTTACAGTAATTTCCTCAGGAACTGAATGTAATAGAGATTCAAAATGTCAACAATGGATGAGAACGCCTTCATTTGTGTCTTTGAACGAATCAGGTTTGGCACCTGTGTAAACCAGATTTTTAAAAGCTGTTTGTCAGAATAACCACCCTCACTGACTACACACAATATTTGTTGGCTCTCTCTTTAAATTACATTGGTGAAACTACTCTATGCCAGAAAAAAATAGCACTCACTGTTGAAAAAGTATTTTTTTTCTAATTTTTGTGAATCAGTATTTTATGTATATTATTTCAGAGTGGTTACGATATATAGCCAGCCAATTGCTTCTTTTTTTTTTTTTACACAATCAAAATTGGTATAGCCTGAAGAACAACAGAAATGTATATGCGTAGCTT
The DNA here is from genome assembly GCA_025447795.1 of Speoplatyrhinus poulsoni. Taxonomy (NCBI): domain Eukaryota; kingdom Metazoa; phylum Chordata; class Actinopteri; order Percopsiformes; family Amblyopsidae; genus Speoplatyrhinus; species Speoplatyrhinus poulsoni. Next base: position 599 of record JAOEGT010050257.1, on the reverse strand, counting down.
TTGCGAAAGCCATTTACTGAACATTACACCAATACATAAATGTATATTGCGCTTATCACCACACATCACTTTAAATAACAGCCTTCAAACTGAATGTTTATTTTACAATGCATTGATGTATAGTGTTACGATTCATATGTCTCTTACAATAGTACAAAAATCATAATCACAATGTACACTTATACACTGTTAGGCCTACTGTATGTGACTTGATGTACAGCTCTGCAGTCTTTTTGTACACCGTTTTTAAAGATGTTTGCCAATTTTTCTGTAGCTGGCAATGGCAGACGACTGTACATTTGCCTATAATAAAAACGAGATGGAAAATCCTATTTGCCTTTCTGTAGTTTTGATTGTGTAACGCAATCAATAGTTTAGCCACACGGGGGTGCTAGAGTGCACTTTATTGAGGAGTCAAATGCCCAGGAAATTAGATTTTGGTCTCTTCAAACACACACAAGCATACATGCAGGGGGCACGATGGTCTAGTGGTCTGGGTGTTGGGCTTCTAGCCGGAAGGTCGTGGGTTCAAACCCCAGTGTTGACCTACCTGTAAGCATCCTTGAGCAAGATGCTTAACCCCTAACTGCTCCCGGTGG
>JAOEGT010050227.1:0-19861 GCA_025447795.1 Speoplatyrhinus poulsoni | reverse complement strand
CGAGAGGTTTCTCTAGCCTGGATGGGCAATGGAAACTAAGAGAGAGAGAGAGAGAGAGAGAGAGAGAGAGAGAGAGAATTTTGGAATATTTTATACATTTATTTTATATCATATTTTATTATGCATTTCTTCCCTTTTCTCTTTTCGTGCTATAACTCTGCAGTCTTGGCTGCTTTGCTGTTCCTGAAATGAGTGGAGTCTACATTAGGTGATTTATTGGGGCATGCCACACAGCCTTGCTGATTCAGGACCCACTGTTCAATGAGAGAGAGAGAGAGAGAGAGAGAGAGAGAGAGAGAGGGTTTAAAACAATCTTAAAACTAATATATACATATATGCATACACACATGCATATCCATATATACACCCATATACATACATATACACACACAACAAAAACAACAATCATTATTATTATTATCATCACTATTACCATTATTACTACTATAAAACATACACAAACACATACATTTTATTCTTTTTATTTTTTTCCCCTTTTTTCTCCCAACTTAAAGAGATATTGCTAGTACATCTTCCGAGAGAGAGAGAGAGAGAGAGAAATTCAGAATTAGGCTAGAATTACAGGACAGAGAGAGACTTCTTTACAAATACAGGTTCATTGCTCTATCTTTTAGACATGTAGTCATAATGTGTTTTTTACCTAACAATTGTCTCCTTATGTATCAGTAAGCATTAGTATGCAGACCGTGGCATTTAAGATAATCCCCTTTAAAGAGGAATGGGAAATTACATAGCTTGCTAACTCACACACCCATACCCAGTTACTCAGAGTCTGGTCATGGTTGGACAGCAAGTATCAATCACAATCACACACAGGGATAAGTAAGGATATCTGGACTGACGATATAAACACATACAGCATATTGTATAATGCAGTGTATTGTCTCATAACACTACATGATAATAATAATACACAATGTATTATAATTGTATTTGTCTTACATGTCTTCATATGTTAAAGTCTGGTTGTTTACTCTATGGCACGGTTGAATAGAGGTTAGGGTCATTATCTTCCAGCCAAAAGGTTATGGGTTCTACCCCCAATTGGTCAGATTTGCCTGTAAATTGCCTTGCCTTTAAGGAGGGCTAAAGTCTAATCCACATATGGGAGCTGCACCATCTCTTACAGATTCAACACTATCAGCACCACCCTTAAACACACAGGCACATAACCACATGCCTCCAATAACTACAGCATTTGCTATTATCTTATTGGATGTCTGATAAGTCTGCTTTATGAGACGGTGTCTCTTTGACAGCAATTATAAGCATTGTGTGTGTGATCTGCATGACATTTACTGTGATCACAATATACTTTTCTGAGCAATTCACCACCCTGTTTAATGCTTAGGTGCTAAGATGGAGCATTGCATTTGGTTTAATATTAAACACTGCAAGCTATGGAGACATTATAACGTTATTAACTTATTGAGGCACCAAAAGGCATAGCTGCTATTGAATCAGCAAAACCTAATAGTGTATATCACACCAGGCAGGGAGCTCTGTAATAAAATCACCAAAATAAATGGCTAGAGCACATCTGTTTTGATTTGTCAGGTGCAATATAATCTCTGTAAACAGATAATCTGCATATGAATGTAAAATCTGTAGGCAATGCCCAAATATTTTGTTATTGATTTCCCCGGTTTCCCTTTGCACTCAGTTTCTAGTTCGAATAGTAATCGACTAATCAATTTTCACCAGACTGGTTGCATGCAGGTAAACCGTCTGTGTGGAGAGCAAAAGAGGTGGAACACATTAGCTGGAATGCAACCGCGGAAACAAACAGCTGGCGACAACTACATTTTTTATTAGTTTTTATATATTTTTTTATATACAGTATATGCATTATTTAGCTGATATCTGTTTATGAAGATTTGCTGAACTCAACTCCACCTCCAATCTTGCGTCTCTGAGAATGGTTCGTAAAAAAAAAAGACCAAGAGCATGGACGTGGCACCGGATGCACATGCACATTTCAGCACGAAAGACGCCTTTATATTACTTTTGAGTCTAAGGCCACCATGTCGGATGAGAATTGGTGATCAGAAGTAATCTCTTATAAAACAAGCCTGCCTTAACTCCTGACAACCTGTGCCTAATATCACCTGAACTGCTAACATGCCCTGCCATATAATGGTGACTATTATATTCAATTTGTATATTGTGTTATATTCGTGATAATACATTACTGTATCTCATTGTTTTTGTTGGAAATGTTTGACGCTACTTGGCCCCTTGTAATGTATCAATAACTCATTGAACATTGCTGTTTTGAATGTGCGTTACAGAGGGAATCCTGTAGCTTATGCCACCTTGGAATTGATCCCAAAATCCTGTAGCCATCCACAAAACTCAGCTTGCTCCGCCTACTCCAGTGCTGACAAACTGTCGACCCACTGTCAAGGTCTGGGTCAGTGCCACATCTTTACATTTGCACCGAAGGCTTTATTCTGTCTGCCAGGTGACAAGAGGCCGTACTGAGTACTGCATAATTCTACAGTAGACTGTGGCTGCTATGATTGGCTTGATCTCTATGAAACTTGTTTCCACACACGTACAATTAGTTTATAGAAACACCAGCATGCCCTTTTGTTGGTCTGAAGTTTGTTTCTGCGGGCCCAATTAAAGAGGCTGGAGATAGAGCCACTGCCCTGTGATCCACCCAGCGGTAACACCTAAACTCCATGATGCATTCTGATATTCCTTCCAGCCCCATCCGTCATAGCCATAGACAACTGACACCTCTGTGTCATCTAGCCCACAGCTCTGTGTTGACCTGATGGGTAACAGTTTGCAGCCTCAGCTGCTTGCTGCGGGCGTTTTGTAGCACTCTGCAAAGCAACACAGTGTGTTTTGATGGGAGACATTTAGCCATCAGATTCTTTTCATTCGTTGACTTAATTCATTCTAATTCTGGATGTGAGTGTGAGTGCTATGTGTTTTTGTATTTGTATTTGTATCCCAAGACAGTGATGGTGCGACTTGATGGTTTGTAACATCATTTGTTTCTGCTTGTACATTTCTAGGACAGTTTGTACATTTGTTAGGACAGTATAGAGTAGAGTAATATACATATAAACAGATATTTATTGGTACAGTCTAACTCTATATGCTACTATAGTTAAATGCCTATATAGGGTTTTAATAAGCAGCTACATCATTTACATGATACTGATGTTAACAGCTACTGCATTTCATTTTTGGTAGCCATATATTGTATGATTGCATATGTTTTGAGAGTGGTATGTTTCATTAGCCATTTTAGCATACCTGTCTCAGTGTGCCATTTTAAAATAAAATAAACCTACCTAGTACGCTATTGAAAGCTTTATCTGGCCTGAACCCTTGCTAAAGCAAGTAATGTAGAGACCAATTTCCTTCCTTTACAACAGATCACAGACTACTGTAGTGGTCCCTCCAGCCATTGGGTGGACTGGAGCATGGCTTATTCAGTTTTAATAAGACTATGATTCCCTGCAGACTCTTATCGTGCCTAGTGACTCAGACAGCCATCTTCTCCAGTCAAGATATAGGGCATCTGATCACATGAACACAACTGTATAGTGCAGTGCCTGGTCAAAGGTTTTAGTTTGTTGTATAGGTGTATAGAAACATTTTCAGAGTTCTTTTGAGCCATTATCTTACCTACCTTTGTGTAAGGTTGGTTAGCTGGTTATAATCATGTTTTGCGTTAATGTAGGCAAATTACAGTAAACACTGTTTATACCACATCAGCTTGGCTATGTCTGCTCTTCAGAGTGACAGGGCCCTGAACTTATGATAGTATTAATGATTTCAACCTGGTATTAGTTAATTGTCTTAAGTCAAGGGTCAGGTGTGTTATAAAGCCTGTTTGCTAATTAATATTCTGCTAAGGTAACATAGTAAAACCAGTGTTCTCATCAGCATTTTCTAAGTGAGCATTTGAAAGAGCTTTTTTAATCAACTGGGTCCACTTAACAAAAGCATTGAATAAATGTGGTTTAATGGCATCTTTTATCACCACCATAACAAGGTAAAAAAGGGGATTATGCACACAGTACTGTTGGGACTTTTAGGGGCCATTTTTGGATCCGTGCTCCCAAATCACTAATTTGTTAACACTGCAAGGACAGGCTAGAAAACTGATGGATCAGAGGTGACAGTTTATATACTTTGTGGAACTGGGAACATACAGCCCAAACCACAGCTCATTTTGATGGTTAGACCACTTTTCAGGACTATCTACAGTGTGGACACGCTTGATCGAGATCTCTCTGACTCGTGTCAGGTTTGTACCTCCTAGTGTTGTATTGAATGTATTGATTTCACATCAAACCAATATAAATGTAAATAAAGTACATTGTGTTCATTTACTGAATAATCAGAAAATATCTTTTGTTCACATTTACATAACGTGTTCCAGAGCTAGTTATGGCTGCTGCTCGTCTCTTTCGGCAGATGGGGACCGAATCAGCAGAAATATAGTATCTTGTGTGAGTTGGGAGAAATGTGTCCTCTGTCACCTTCCAGAAAACATTGTGAAGAGTTGATTCTTCAGCATGTTTTTGAACGCTGCAGTGTCAGTGACGTACGACCAAAACCGAACGCAGACACTGAGACCACCCTACTGCAACATGCTGTAGAAGTGTTTCTACATGCTCTTATGTCATGTTATTCACCATTAGTTACAGCAGACGAGACATCCATAGAAGCTCTGTAGGAAAGAGGCAGCGAAGAGGCCCTCAGAGAGTAGTAATGGGAGTAGACAGCGGTGATACCGGGCTGTGACTGCAGCATCCGGATGTGTCTAGACAGAAGTCAGTGTTGACGTGATGTCAGGCTGGAGGTGGTGATAAAGGGTCCTAGCCAAAGACGGTGCTGACTTGGCTTGAGTGAGAGAGAGAATCTGTTTGTCATATTTCTCTCAGTGATCTTACTACCCATTACATTGTTTGAGTCCTTGTATTTGCTTCCTTCATCAGAATTTAAAGGCAGGGATAATCATTCTGGCTAACTTCGAGCTCAAATCAAAACAGTATCGCTCTGCCAAGAGCAGGTTAGATATTTTGATCATGGTTGCTTACTTTACAGGTAAGCCAGGCATGTCAGAGATCGAACCCAGATCAAACCCACAACCTTGGGATTGGAGTAAACCGCACTAATCACTATAACCACCATTACCCTGCCTCCTAGCAGTGATAATTGCCCAATGGACGTAGATCCAGACCACAGATGCCATTATTCCGTTGATATGCGTGTCTGTAGAAAACACCATGCCCAGTGGACATTGTGTGAATTATCTTCCCCTACATAATGTCACTGCAGCAGTTGCCAGCATTTTTGGTTCCAGTGGTTCCATAAGTCACAAAGGTATTACCGTATTTAATGTGTCTCACTTAAAATATGCCCAAAGTAATAGGATGTTCTGTTCTGTCAACATAATATCCATTCCATAACAGAAGGTGCACTATACATAGCACACTAGGCCTTTTCATTTATTATGTTGTTCCTCATTTCCCACTTGACAGTTAAAGGTCTTATTTAAAATTTTGGACGCAAAACAGAACAAGAGCCGCTCTTAGCTGTAGTAGAAGTGGCGGGTAATGGAACGGGGGCAGCTGGTGCCCAGAAGAATCATGTCTGTGTCCCGGTGACTCAAAGATAGCAATAGCAGCGGTGGAAAGAACAGTGTGGAAATGAGGTCTGTGATAATGCTACAGAGACCACTCAGCTCCGTTTGTGAGAGCAGAGGGTCACAACCGAAATGCTTGCTGTAGTCAATGCCTTTAGAAAGCTATAATGCAATTGCTTTGTCTGTTTAGACTTTCTTTGGTAGTTTAAGCATGTTGCAATTACCTTAACTAATAGAATGTTTTTTACAAGCAAATTATAGTACCATATTATACTGTGTATTGAGCTATTTGAGCAGCAATGTCTTTATGAGGATCAATGATCCCTGTGATTCTCCTCACTTCCTTTTCATTGTTACCTTTTCACACATCAAAGTTCTCACTTTCCTTTGCGCTCACCCATAACCCTTTAACCTTCTCTGTTTTTTGTCATTTTTGTTTTAGTGGGTGCTGGGAACTCTCTCATATGCTCAGCAGTCGGCACTCACTGAGAATGTGGCACACCACAGGTCGAGCCCACACCTATGTCTTGGACTGGACCCCATCATGCACTCTTACAGTAGATAGATACTATGTGAGGAGAGCAGGAGGTCATTTTCTACATAACCTTGAGCAGTGATCTCCCAGTGGCCACTTGTCAGGGAAATATACAGTATATCTCAAATAAGTAATTTAATGGTGAGTGGCTAAGGAACATATATAATGAATACCCTATACAGATAGCCCTAAAATGTAATTGCATCATTGATTATTTAGCCTGAACATGCCCAGAATTTTGTTATTGAATGGGAGAACACTGACCTCCGATGTGTTTTCAGAGGACATGTTCTCAACTCAATCGGCCGCCTTGCCATCAAAAGTTGCTGGGTTGTGACATTTCTAGAATATTGTGACGTTCACGAGTGCATTCAGAGTAAATGACCCAAAATATAGACATCTAATGGATAGGTATTATACTCTATTCTGATTTTCATTTAACACTTTATACAGAACAACTGTTAAAACTATTTTAATCCAGACGACAGGCATACACATAGCCTCCGGCTCCTCAGTGTGAGTAATTCAACAGCTTGATATTTAGGGCCTCAGTAATTTTGCTGTGCAACTGTATCTGCCAAACATTTCTCTGGAGTGCGTAGTTTAATATCCTCGGTGTGTCTCAAATTAATTGCATTTGTATAATATTAAGATTTAGAATAACAATAAATGTTACTAAGAGTAATTGCCATTGAATTGGCCACCCTCTGTGTCTATGTTTATGATGCTATCATTCCTATTATGGGAGTATTAACTGGGTGTATCTTGCTATGAACAACATATTGAAAGATGTGACAAGGGTACAAATTTTAATACATGCGTAAAAGAATCCCCTTCCCTCAGATGGATAAGCTTAGGGCGAGCTGAGAATGTGCTGTGAATGAAGGCAAAGGAGTGGACAGGAATGCACGAGGGCCCGCTACAAACTTAGCACATTTATCACCAGCATCCTCTTGGTGATACATGAGGCTCTCTCGCCGTCATCCGCATTTCCACAATATCTCTCTCTCTCTCTTTCCTTCACTCTCTGTCTCAATATTTTTTCACGTTGGCATCCTTTCTACAAAAGCACAAAACACCCAGAACATCAGTCTTTGCACATTGTGCGAGGTGGCCTTTTTTTAGCTGTACTTGGGAACAGCAGAGCCTTCTGTTGAATAATTCTATTTGTTCCACTTTGAAGAATTACTTTTGCTTTCTCTTGTGTGAATACAAATGGCTGCCCATGGCAACCTGAAATTGCTAGAAAAGAGGTGTGTTAGTCTGAAAATAGCTTTTGTGAATGTTTTGTTGGATTTTATACATACTGTATACATTACATTTAGTATTAATTATTGTATTGATGCCCGCATTCTCACATGCTGCTGTATGTTGTTTTTAATACTCAACAAAGCATGACACACATTATAATTTTTCTAAGTACAAATGTCCAGCTATACATATTTGTCCAAGCCTTTGTCATTACTATAGCTGTACACTTGACAAAAACCTGTTTAACTCATTTATAAAAGAGAATATTACCTAAAACGTTCGAGTCTGTCATTAGTTGGCACAGTTTGAGTATGTAAATATTTGGTGCCTAAAAGACCGATTTATGCTTCTGTGTCGGAGCTTCGGCCGACAGACCAGCGCAGAAGTATAAAAGCTTACGACGGCACCAAGCAATATATTTGACGCAGAATCATAAATTGGCCTTTACAGATTATTTGAATGTTCATTGTGCATAAAGTCAAGTCAATTTTAGTTATATCATCCTACAGTAATTAATGACATTACAGGGCTGCTGACAGGAATATTTTCACTCTCATTATCAGTACAGCATCTTTTCTGTCCTGATAATGTTAATATTTTTGGACAATGGGAAGAGTTTGAAGTTTTCAGTCAAAGTCACATACATTATGAACTATTAAGGAGCAGGCTGGCATTAGGCATGTTCAAGGATGCTTCCAGCTTCCTGATCTTCCCCTCCCCCACCCAACAGGATGTCTTGGTTTGTCATTTATTTTCTGCTCTGCTGCAGATGAGACCACCTACGATGCCTCTGGCTCCTCCTCTTCACCTAGTGAGCCCACAGTCACAGCGGTTCCTGCACATCCATTGACTGACATACCAGTGGTGGACAAGGTCCATTCAGAGGATGGAGCTGTGTCTGAAGGGGGTGGGTTGAGAGGGCAGCCAGCATTCTCCTCCGTGCTAACCCTCCTGGCCGGAACTGACAAACATCCATTGAGTTTCAGCCAAAGCAGAACCGCACCGACCATCACCAGGGACAAGAACCACACCAGCCACCAGCCCTCTGATGTATCCAGCCAGGGATCGGAGGTGTCTTCCTCGTCTTCCTCAGTGGAGCCCAGTAAGAATGTATCAACCAGCTCAGGTCTGAACACCAGCTTTTCTTACAAACATACCATAGCAGCTCAGGTTGTCACTGTGGTGTCCACTCTCCCTGTCTCCATCATGGACGGAGATAGGAGTATCATATCATCATCATCATCATCATCATCATCATCATCATCACCTACATCATCACCAACGTTGTTGTTGTCCATATTATTTCCACGGATATCGCCTCCAAACAACCTCACTACTATGATATTGTTGAATAACACGGACCTGGTCCGTGGAACTTTGTTATCATCATCAACAATGTCTTTAACACCCTTATCAGCATCAACTCTCCCATCTACAGCACCGTCAACATCTGCGGTCCTCTCACCATTATTGACTCGAATTTTGTCATCTTCTAATGAGTGGATTTCAAGAGGTGCTTCTTCTCGTGGCCGGTGGCCACAGACGCAAACAGGAGCGCACGTGTCAGCAACCCAACGTTGGACAGAAGGTCTAACATCTGCACATTCAACCATGCGTTCAGTTGTAGATTTACCAACTGTTTTAAACAGATCGCAGAGAACAGCAGTTACTTCATCAGACTCTAAAACAATTACTGGCAGCAACATACACAACAAACCTGATATAACACGTTTATTTAACTCTTTGTGGAATCATTCTTATGGAGAACAAACAGAAACTGTGATACTCAATGTTAGTCAAAGCACAAATGTTACGAGGACACCAGCAAAAATCACAGACTCTACATCAAACCAACCAATATTTTTGTCATTTTTAAATGGAACCACTCAAACACAAGATGGTAGCAACATAAGCCTGACCCATTATTGGGAGACAAGTGCTATTGCCTTTTATGGCAATAAAATTCCATCTGATCAAAGCCAGCTAGTAACTTTACAAATTCCTACATCAGCACCACTGCCTGCTTCTCATGGAGGCTACTCGGGTTCTGCCCTCACAAGACAGAGAGTGACAGGTACACCATACTGGGTAGACAAAGACATAAATGTGTCAGATAGTCAGCCTGCTAGCGCTGTAACCATGGCTTCAGCAAATTCTCCTTTTTTAAATCCAGGTGTATCACTAAATAAGACATCCACAGCCTATGGGGTGTTTTTTACGATTCCATCTAGGACCTCTAACATGAAGGCAGATATCTCATCGTCATCTATCTCTAAAAAGGTAGCGCCACTAAGCCCTACAAATAAATCTCACCTAGATTTAATTAGTGGCAGCAATAGGGTGCTCAATTTTAACATGAACATAAGCCACAAAAGAAAAGAAACCTCTGTTTTTCAAACCCATCAAAATACCCGTGGTTATACTATGAGTACCACCACAACTAAAACAACCCCTACCAAGTTACAATCATTTTACTCACTTAATTCAGTTGATATGGCAGAAGGCGTGACTCAATCAGAACTTGCTAAAGGCTCAACTAAAGGACATAGAGGATGGATGACACTGAAAATGATCTTTACTTCTAATACCACATTGTCTCTTTCTAATTCATCACTATCGCAAGAGGAATTACAAACCCACACAACCTACCAATCCTCTCACTTAACCAGCTCTATCCATAGGCTGAACCATAACCGCAGTTCCACTGATTATACTTCTGGTCCACCTGTATCTGGTAATAGCAATACCACTACTTCCAGCCAGCTATTTGTATCCTCACAGTTTACCAGGTCCTCCTCAGGGCCCGGTCAGGCTTCAGTATGGCATCAAATTGTACAGACACATTCAGACAAAATCTCTAGTCCTATCACAAACCATTGGAGGAGGGAGGAACCTATTTTTTATTCAGACTCAAGTAGTCAAGGCCCTTCTCATTCCAGTGTGGAACCATTGTTCCTCGAGGCTTGTGTTACTATGGATCATGCCAACAAAGATACTGTGAGTTTCCAGAGAAATTCTACAAATACTTCACATTCTTTTTTGTCTGTTGTGCATGATCCTAAGACCACAGATCATGTGTTTCACAAGAAAACAATTCCAAACTGGCTGATCACAACGCCAATGACCTCTTCAAAGACCTCAAAAGGCTTTTTGAACATTGTAGAACACTCTGAAGACTCTTCCACAACTTCATCAACAGATTTTGACATCTTATTTGTGCCCTTTAAGCGCCAATCATATAGTGAAGATATACAGGGAACTCACAAATACGTTTCTCTTTCCAGTTTGTCAGACATTATTGTGTCAACGCGGACAGATGCTCACTCTCAAGATACAGTGACCAACAGCAGCAGTAATAGATACTCCACTGCAGTATTACTCTCAGCAAATACTACTTCCAAAAATAGAACTGATAGCACTACTTCCAGGTCTAGCCTTCAGCTAACAGAACCACAAACCACATGGAAACCTGCCAATCCAGTAATTTCTGAAAGCACTTTGACTCAATTTGTAAATACCTCTGTCATCTTAGATACCATTAATTATCTTAGGCCAGGAGGTGATACAAATCTGGAGCATTCAAGAGAGGGAGGAGAACAAAGCATATCCCAATCCCTTGTGTTGAGTTCGACAGTTACAGCAATGTTGGCTAGTGTTTCATATTCGGTTCAACCTAACAGTACTGAGCAATTTCATGTCGGGGACACACCAGCTAAACCCTGGAGGTTTAGCCTGTCTCCAGCCAACCTCAGGTCTCCCATAGCTGTAAGAAAACCACCAGGAGCCACTGACGAGTCCGATAATTCTCTGCAGATATCTCACACATCTCATGACACAATGACATCTCCGCCCGACACTTTGCTAAGATCAGCTCCCAATAACAAGCAGAGCTCCCCTGGGACAGTCATTGATATTGGCTTTCCTGAGTCTATATCTGCTACTGAAATAACATTTCGAAATGACCCTTCCGCCCACATATTGGCCACTGACTATAGACCTGTCACTAACTCAATGGATTCATCGCGGCAAAAAGGAACATCACAAGCAGACTTATGGAAATTGGCACATAGCTCACACTCATCAATATCATCATTAATATCATCATCTTCCTCCTCTCCAATATCCAAGCCAGAGTCAGAGACATTACCACTGTTCTCTCCGTACATGAGTTCAACCTCTGCTATACCACCACCACCATCATCATCATGGTCTTCATCATTGCCAACTAAACTTATCAGCCAAGCTGGCATTCATCCAAACTCCCACCCTACCATGTCCACTGTCAGTCTATCATCATTATCACCATATGGCCCAATCATGGACATTATTTCATTACCAGTTGCATCCTCTCTGTCACAGGAAGTCACCAAGACTTCTGTTATTGCAGAAACGGGGACAGAAGAAAAAAGCACAGGAACGTCCACAGAGACTGGGCTTCATTTACCCAAAGAAAACCAGACCAGTCTTGCGCCTTTTCCTCCTGTCAACAACAAATTCCCTGTCACCACCACAGTTACATCTCAGGTATCTCCACTGACCCCTCAACAAGACATAACAACCTCTCCACAGACCACCACAGAATCTGCAAGCACCAAAACAAAAGCCCCCATGACCACACAGTCTATGAAATTCACCAGACCAATCCTAGAATCACTCAGCACCACCACATTACAGCCTACAACTTCAACTAGGAGAACCACTACCACCGTCACCACCAGAACTCCAGTAAGCAGGAGAACGTTTACCCCTCATATGCCAAGAACTAGCCCTCGCGGAGGGGCAGCAACAGTGATCTTCTCCCCGTTTACCACCACAACAACAGAAGCCCCACCACAGCAATGCAACATCACCGAAAGAATGTGGGTAAAAACAGGTAACTTAGTTTTTTGCTTAATTATTACTTTATTTTTTTTTTATGCAATGGTAAATATAATAATATATTATATATGATTCCTTAAACGTGCACTCCTCTAATGTGTCATAGTGCCACCAGGCCCCTAAGTGTATGCCCTAGCTCACTGCTGATGTTAAAAAACAATTTTCCACAAAACTGGGCAGTTCTAGGTGGAAGGGGTGGATAATGGTGTGTGAGCCTTTGAGAGCTGATGTTGCAGAGTAGAAAGAGCATGTGGCATGAGAGACATTATGGGAACTTCAAAAAAGAGCAATGCTTTTCCAATGCTGGTTTCAATCAGAAGGGTGAATCCAGAAACAAATGGAGGAGATTTGTTAAATTGAATGACATTGTCTGTCTGTCTGTCTGTCTGTCCGTCCGTATCTAGTTGTGTCCATCTATGTGAGAAGAAATCGCCTGGATAGCATTCAGAGACAGAACCTGCGCCGGGGTCTGAGTCAGGGCCTGCGGAAAGCTCTGAATGACAGCACAGTGCAGGCTCAGGTCAGATTCTTATTTAACCTTCCAATATAAATTACCCCTCAAGTACAGAAATGAATTAATGAATATTACATGAATGTTACATATTGAATAACATGTTTGGATTTTATAAAGGGGCAATATTTCCCTAGATCCATTCTGCTGTTTGCTATAACACAACACAACAATAGAAAACACAATTGGAAAGCCCAAAATTGCAGCCACTTGTGTAAACGAATTCAATAAAATGACTCCACACAAGCAGACATTACAGTTTATTGTACCCTTTGCCTTTTCCTTAAATTACATTTTTCTGACAGCTGGAAGCTTAATGGATAAAGATGTATATTTCCTTTTAGTATTGCCTAGGGGCCAGTAACCCCTATATTGCAGCTGGAGAGCTGGTGATTTAAGTGTAGATAATAATGACTTATATTAGGATAGGTTACATCGGAGAGGTATTCTTTGTAAAGTGGCAGTTAATGTCTTTCAAGCTTCTGAGAAAAATGATTTCTTATTCAATTTACAATTTTCTTGTGTCATGTTTTATGAACCACACGCCCTACTTTTGAATGAAACTGGATTGATAACCCATAGCTTGGTTGTTGCAACTAATGTGAATTTGTTTTTTTTAGTTGCTTTAGGTTTTTTTTAATTAAATTAGAGACTATGAAACAATTTAAATCTCAGCATCTGTTGTTATGCTTCAAGTGAATTAGGCACTAAAACCAAGGGCCCTCATGTAGGCCACAAGAGTAGAGATGAAGATTAATATAGAAATGAGGTTGAATGAATCTGTCCCACTAGGCCCAGAAGATGATGTCACATATTTGAGGACAGTAACAGTTAAGCTAAATATACACAAGTGTAGAAGCGCAATATTATGGGCTGTGCTGATTTGCTAGTATTGAAAGCTACATACTGTATACATTTGATAACAAAACTACATTAATGCATTAGCTTCACTGAGAAGAATATAATTCACCAACCTTATCATAGAAAGCAAGCCTGGTTTATTTTAGAACTCACACTCTCAGTTCCTCTATAGTAATGATATGAACACAAACAGGTCCAATTGGTCTACAAACACAATGTTCTGCCTGTCTGTGGATTTACCATTCATGGCTCCTCTTTGCCAACATCGTTCTCTTGCCAAGAATCCAGTAATGCCTTCACTCAGTGAATCTGGATCCGGAGCACCTCTTGGCCATGACATGCTTTGCTGAAATGCTGTCAATGAGAAGCGGAAATTGTGTGTGTGTGTGTGTGTGTGTGTGTGCGTGTGTGTGCGTGTGTGTGTGTGTGTGTGTATGTGTGTGTGTCTGTCAGTGATATGAGATAAAATTAGAGGTTTGAAAGGGAAAGCTATTAGTTTATTTTGTCTGTAATGCACTGTATGCCAGCCATGGGAAAGTGCTGTTCTCAGTAGATGGAGCTGATTTTGGTGGTGAACGCAAGACTAGGCCCTTGCAGTGTAATGTCTGTCTTTGAATGTCTTGAAAGCATTATCATGCTTCCTGTGCAGCGCATCAGATATGTGAGCTCATTTTCAGGTGTTAGGTTCGTTTTTCTACAATGGACTTGTGTGTCAGGAAATACCAGTCTGGCTATTGAAGTGTCAAGTTTGCAATAAATGAGACCCCAACCTTTTCCTGTCCATGTGAAGGTTGTGGTTCTAAGATCAGAAGACTTTGAGAGTCAGAGAAAGACTGGGTGAGACTAGATACCAGAAGTCAAAGGGATTGTTTTTCCATTATTGTTGGAATACAGCAATCTTTTTTTTTCTCAACCCTCCCTCAATCACAGGTTCCTACCTCACCGCACTCGTGAGGCAGAAACATGTGACCTTATTTCTGAATGTGAAAGGGAGGTGTTCAATATGAGTAGTCAGGCAGAGAAATACAGTTGTATTATGTAATGTTAGAATCTATTGCATGCCAACAACTTCAAGTACTTCCTAGATGAATAATGAATGAGGAGGAATGCTAATCAATATTAAATATACTGTTTATATACTGTATATATATAAAACATATTTCTCTTGACCGGAAAGCCCTCTGTCCAGCATAGAATAGCTGTTGTATTAAAATATAATAAAGTGGATTATACTGCTAATGCTTTTTTTTAAATAGTAGTTTGCTCTCTAGGACAATAGGAAGTTGTTAACAAGGGAAATTACATATGTTTTTAATTATAGGTTGGCTATTGTTGGATAACCTGACAAGATAATGAAGAGTTCACCAAATAAATTAAAGTGTACGAGCAGAGTAGAACCATCTCACAGTGAAACACTGTGTGCTTTGTAATAACATGCTTTCCAATGACAGAAATAAAAAGGGGATTGTCAAGATGACAGAGATGATCTTAGCTAATCCTCTGGAACTCTCACATTGTTGAGATAGTGTGTGTGGCTGTGCTAGTATTCACTGACTTAGTGAAACACAACCTCTTAATAACCTGAGTAAAGCTAGAGAGGAAGCACAGATAAGAAAGGTCTCTGTTCACAGAGTTCATTACAAGGTTGGTGTTCACTCCTGCCTACAGTATACTAGAACTGAAGTCCCTCAGTGTAGTAGCCAGGAGCTCTCTGCCAACAGTGGTATTCAGGTAAACTTCGAAAATTTGAACCCACAAACGCATGCACGCCACACAAAGGGCCCTATTTTACACCTGGCGCAAAGCAGCGCAAAGCGGAAGCAAGCGTCTTTGCTATAGTCTCAGTCCGACACAGTTGTCATTTTTCCATCCAGCGCTCACATTATTCAAATGCACTTGTACCCATTTAAGCACCCATGGGTATAAACATTACATGGAAAGTGATTGTGCGTTTAACCAACAACAACCTGGTCAATGGCACATTAACATGATAGTAGTGTCTATGGCTTGTGCACAAGGCGGCGTACACTCATAGGGACACACATAGGGACGCACAGGAGCGCACAAACATGCAAAGGATTAACAAATGAAAAGAGCACATTGTCAAATATTATTAGTGTGTATCCTACATCAACATATTTTAGGGATCTTGGTGGAATCTCGCTGTTGCCGTTGATTGTCTTCTCCAGCGCTTTCACAAACCCACTGGTATAATAGCAACCCGCCAAGGTGCAAATGCGCCTGGATTTGTAAAGGGAATGGGAGATGACACTGACTGGTTTATTGTATGTTACACACATAACACACCCATGAATAATGGACAGAGTAAGTTCAACCCTTTGGAAACCAACCATTTCTTCCGCCCTTAAACGAACACAAGCGGATTTGGACACACACTTAATGCAGTTTGTGCCCTGCGCTTTAGACCGTGCATTTAGATAGTTATTAAAATAGGGCACAAAAACTCACAAATAGATAAAGATACGCAAGCACACACTGTTGTGCTATCTTAAAGTCCTTCACTTTCCCCATATGGTTTACAAATCACCTTGACGCAACCAGATAAATGTGTGTACTACACAAAGTATTTACCTGTGTATGAAAAAGCACACATTCATAGTCATACTCTTTATCCCAACATCTCTCTCCACTATGTCCCGCTCATTTGGCCTATTTTCACTCTCCCAGTCTCCCCAGTGGCCTTCAAACTTCCTTCGTTTTTTACTTTTATTTACTTTTTATATACGCTGCTTATTGACAACCTTTAGTTGTGTGTTTAGATGTGTGCTTATGGACTAGCCCGGGGAGACCATCCTGGTCTTGCAAGCTCTACAGTATTTTGTCGCTTTGTAAGTTTGTCACTCTTGGAAACATTGTTTTCAAGTAATGCTCTGGGTTGCCATGAAGGCAGCTGGCTTCATGACTGGTCTTCATGGCTGCTATTTGTAGTTTGGCTAGAAGTAAGTTGGCTTGCACTGGAAGCTTCTGCTCTTCAAACACATTAACACGTTGTGTGTGGAAGTCAATGGCTCATAGCATATAGCTAAGTCGTCTCTTGTTTTACAGAGAGAATTTGAAAATAACCGGTTTTGTCTAATTAATTTATGTAAAACTCACCTGAAGCTCACCGCTTGTTTTCAAACCCAGGCACTACTTGCCATCGGTATCAACTGTAATTTAATTAGTATTTTCAATGTTTTGCATTGTGGGTTTCCAGACAATTGTAGTGAAGATTTATTTTTCTCTCTCACAGGATCAGTATGTTCTCCTGGTGCTATTGACAAGCTGTTTGCTCATGTGACTGACTGACCCCTCCTTCTACCTCTCAGGTGGAGACTGTGTTTGGTTCCCCCAACATGACGGTGGCCTATCATGTGACTGGAGGGGACGTGGTGTACCCTCCCTCTGTGGTGCTCGGGGGCCTTGAGGCGTATGGTCGTGATAGGCTGATCGCAGACCTTCGACAGTACCTCCCAATGGTCACGGCCCTACCCGTTCCTGCTGCGTTGTGGAGGCCGAACCCGGCCACTGGCTTCCAGGTCAAAACAGGTCAGCAAGTCCAGCGGTGGTGAAAGATGAGAATGATACACTGCACGTTGATACACTGCTCACAGCTTCTTGTCTGCTCACCAAACACTTCTACTACACCCAGTGTCAGTGAGATAACTTACATGATTTCATATTATATACAAATTACATAATGCATCTATTGTTGTTTTATAGCTCTTGTATTGTGCTGTGTTTCAGTGCTGAGGTTTGTGGGAGCAGGCGATGAGCCACGATCCTGTCGCTTCTCCCAGGTGATGGAGCAGAGGCTTGAGAATGTGTTTTCTGAAGCGCAGGCCAAGGTCCTCCATCCTCACAGCAAGCTTTTTGTCCAGGTGCAGCACATGTTGATGGTGTTCAGGCTCTTTCAGGCAGGACGCGTCAATAGCTGCGCTTGCTGTCGCGTTGAGTGTAGACTTCTCTGAGCTTGATTTTTTTTTGTGCATAGTTTGGTTCCTAAGCGATTAAGATAAACATTGAAGCGGCGGGATGTAGACATGTTTTGCTTTTATGAAGTCATCTCCTTCCAGCGTATATACAGTACTTCTGTATTGCTTAAAGGAAGTTCTAGATAGGAATCTGATCATCTATTTTGTTCTTTTTAGATATGCAGCATAATGTATCAGTTTTATCTTGTTTTACGCAGATACAATAAGTAGTTTAGGCTGTTTTGCAGACTCAGTGTAGACAGAAAGCATGGATTTGTGCTTAATTACATCCATTTGTGAATTGTTTGTTTAGCTTTTTAAATAGCAGCTATTTCTCAGATGTGAATTGATTGTCGTTTGAAGAGGCAATGTGTGTATTATTTTTTTAATGAGTAGCTAAATACAATTTTTTCATTTAAAACAACATTGATGTTACAACACTACTCATTTACATCTTACATAACTACAGTTTACATATTTTTGTTGTGCTTGTAGAGTGAGTCATTTATCTTCCAGTCTGCAGTTCACAGACATAATCTCTACAACCGTACAGTTCTTTGGTCTAAATACTGATCATTCATTCATTCATTTAATAATTCAATAATTTCTTTACATGTATTATTTCTGTTGCCTCGTAGATGTTGAGTGTCTTCCAGTTTACGGGCTCTCCAGCTGTGTCATTGGTCTACACAGTGAAGAATGGGACTGTCTACTTGAATGGCACGACAGCGTCAAACCTTCTGAGTCAGCTGACAGCCGAGCTAGTGGGCTACTTCCTCTTCTATCCTCCACTCATCATCGCAGAGCGTAAGCGTTTTAAAAGAATCCATACAGTGTATATTGCATAACATTTTGGTTTATCTTCACCTTAAGAAGAAGTCCTACACCTTAGTTAAGACTTTAGTGAACTTTTTTTTTTTACATTTATAAAGATCAACATTTATTGGAGGCAGGCCTTAAATAGGCCGTAAACATGTCATTTTGGGTCCTGACCCGAAGATAATCTTCCACGGCGGTTTGCTGGAGCTTTTCGCATAAGAAAACGCATATCAGCTTTTATTGAACAATATGCTTTCTTTTATGCATTACTCGCCTGGAAGCCGGGACGAAAACGCTCTCTATTTGATGATTGGCAGATTTTTCATTGAGGGCAGACCCCATAATAAACAGCAAATAATCTACAGAAATATGTTTATGCTTAGTCTGTAAAAGAAATCAGTGTTCGATGCAGCAGTGAGATGGTTTTCATATAAGTATATATATATTTATATATTATAATATATTATATTATATATTTTGCCATAGCCATTTGTAAATAATACATCTGTTTGTAAAGGTTCTCAGTTTGTTTGGTAATTTCTTTGTGTGCGTGTATTGTGATTAGAACTACCAACAAAATTGAGCTGCTTATTGTGCAACATGGCAGACACTGCTAATGTTGTAGAGCAGATTAATTAGAGAGGCCAGTTGATGACTTCAGCAAAGGCTTAAAATTAAAGGTGGTGGCAGACCAATGCCCACCATTGATTTAATCCAAAAGAAAAGAATGTTAATTTCAGCTGTGTTGTATCTGTGCTTCATTTGTGTCTGAAAGGTTCAGCCATTGCTACGTGTGTTTCAAACTTCTCATGGTTCCAATGTACAGTATCTTGCCTCACATCTTCACACAGCCACATTGACAAGCATGTGCAGCAGTATGTGCACTTTCAAGTGATCGATAAGCAAGATATATATTCATTGGAACAATCGGGGAAAATATTACCTAAATCTTCGGGCTGCTGCCAACATTTTAATTTAAACCACAGAGAAATGGACTCATTGATATCTGACGGATGTCTATGGCTGTTCTGTGTGAGAAATTACACTAAATGTATAGCGTTAAAATCCTACAGCAAAGTCAAGCTTGTACACTTGAATGTTTTGCTGTGTTGTTTGCTTTGATCTGATGATGCTTTTGTAGCGCGTTCAACTCGTATAAGGTAAATTAAAGTAGCTATTGTGTTCCATATATACACATATATATATATATACATACATATACATACATATACATATATATATATACATACATATATATATATATATATACATACATACATATACATATATATATATATATATATATATATATATATATGGGGAGCTTCATTGACCAGGCGTTGGTGGCCACACTGCAGTTACCAACACGCAGGTTGAGGTCCCCGATTTCCATC
>JAOEGT010050219.1:0-19862 GCA_025447795.1 Speoplatyrhinus poulsoni | reverse complement strand
AGCTGTGTTGGAGCAAGGCAACATCTAAAACATGCAGGGCAGTGTTCCCCGAGGACCAGGGTTGGGAAACACTGACCTAGACACATACTGAAATACTGAATTTAAATCCTTCCATGCAGATTCATCAAATGTTATGTGATATACTGTATAAGCTGATAAAAACAATCAACAGCAGAAAGAACAGCTGTGCAATATCGAGAATAAACACTTCAAAAAAGTCTCCGTGTGTGTGTGTACATTTGCCCAAATGAGTTCAAGTGTATAATATAATGTGCTATATCACACCATGCTATATCCTTTACCTTAGGCGTGACATCTGGTGGATTGGGGGATTCATCTGCTGTCCCGTTTGTCTCCTGGTCTGAAGAGGGGTCCGTCTCCTCCTCTACCTCCTGGCCGGGCCCTCCTTTGTGGAGGGTGGGCTTGCGGAAGGAATTGACGCGGGGAGCAGGGACTGGAGGAGCCTTGGTCACATTCTCCTGGGCGGAACCCGCCGTAGGGGTGCTCACCACGGCAACAGGGCAACAGGCGTCAGCTTCTGGACCCGTTGCCACCTCCGGACCTGGACCGCCTTCGCCCGGGTCCTCCGAATGGCTCGTGTCCGCCTCAGCCTCAGCCTGTGCCTCTGACTCCTCCTCTGCCTCTGGCTCCTCCTCTTCCAGATGGGGAGCCTCCATGCTCCTGCCGCTGGTCTCGCTGCTGCACAGCGACTGCCGTTTGGGCGTGTGGGCGCCGGTGGAGCCGGTGGAGCTGAGGTCGTCGGAGTCCGACGCGGTGGCGTTTTTAGACGGCACGCCGCCCCCCTCGGCAGCATCGGGCCCCTCCGAGGTGCTCTGGGCGGGCATGGCGGGGTTGGCGTCACCCCCGTTGTGGGTGTCGGAGCGCATGGAGACATGATCGGCGGGGAAGCCTGTGTTGCAGGGGATGGGATTGGAGATGACCAGGGATGTCCTCTTCTTAGACTTGCTGGAGGGATAAACAGTTCCAACATTCAAGAGACGCATGTCATTTTACCCAAATAAACCAGCTGTAGTTCATAGCCAAAATATTCTGGAATATATAAACTCCACATCGTTATGATGCAAGTATTAAGTTCCTGTATTTAAAAGTTATAACTATACCCGATTCAGGGTTTCCACTACATGTCAAATGTCAAATTCATTGACTTTCACTAAATAAAAAAAATCTGAATTACCATGACTTATAATAAATGGAAAAACATGCCACCAAAACGATATGTGTGTAATAACAGACAGCCAGCATGGAAATGATGAAGAAACTGAAAATGTATGTGATATTTCACATATACACTAGGTCATCAGCATCGACCACAGCCAGATGACCACTCATGCAATCCTTGCATAGCCACTAGCTAGTTTTTGGAGTGTGCTCACCTATTCAGACCCTTGATGACAAAGGTTGTCGCAGAGTGCTGAGTCTCTAGTCTCTTCATCACATTATACAGCTCGTGGTTCAACTGGAATACATAGAGCAATCATACTTCATTTCTTATTTAGAACTGAATTATATTAGTCTTCGTGTAGCGTTGATTAGACATCAACATTGCTCACCACACTCATTTCTTTGTAGAAGACATCCCTCAGGTTTGATATGTTTTGGAACACTGTCACATAGCAGCCTATTCGACTACAGAGAAGATAGAGAGAAGAAAATGCATTCTGGTTTTAGCATGGACTTTGCTCAAAGCCCCTTCCTCTCCTGGTGTTTTTATTTCTGCATATTAATTGAAAATTAACATAATATGCTTATGCTGTGCTATCAACCAAATCTACACTTCTTGCAATCTCCTTTGGGTTCCATGACACTGGTCACCGCAATAAATCTTACCAATAAGAGCTATATTGCATAGACAATTTGTTGAAAACTCATTTTTAAGAAAAAGCTTGGACCAGCCTCAACTACAATATATTAAAGATAAATACAGCAACAGCATATACTACTTCAGGACTTATATTGAGGTAAGTAAATGATACATGTCAAGGGTTTGACTAGTTTAATACCACTTTAACAGACCTAACTACAACTAGGTCAATCAAGCCTACCTCTGATAGAGGACGGGTAGCTCATCTCTCAGCTCTTTATTCATGTCTTCGAAGACACTCTGAGCTTTGTTAAACTCTTCCTCTGCCTGTTAGAGACAACCATTTTTTGTAGACTTCACAAGAGAGAAAGACCATTTGAAATAATGCTGACGTTAGTCTGATTTAGAAATCATGTTGCGCAATAGGCTCAGGACCTTAACTAGCTTGCCATCATCCTTTTTCTTGGCACTCTGTAGCGCCTCCAGGTGGTGACGTGCTGAATCATAGTCCACTAGTTTGCGACCTCTCTTGGCCATTCGTTCCTGAAGGACAGGGAGTGATGAATGAAAGCAAAGTGCCATTTGGAAAATTGCTCACCCCTTCCCATAGACACATATTATACAGAAGGCATCAGGCTACCTTGACCTCTGGGAACTGGCTTGTATAATTATCCATGGTGCGAACAATCTGGTCTGAAATCTTCTCTTCATAGTCATTCCACAGCAAGTCTTCACTCTAAGGAGTTTCATTCACAATAGGTACCACTAATATTAACATTAGACAGGCCAATTAAGCAACACAAAAATAAATTGTTCGGTGTGAACATAATGTAGTTAATACCATTTATATTATGTTGAAATTGAAACCACCAATTTATTGTGAAAATATACAGTACAATTGCTTTAAGCTACATGTATTTAATGTTAATTAAAATTTTGCATTTGCATGCACACAGCTCACCTCTATAATGACAGATAAATCATCTCCTCCGTCCCAATCTGACTCGTAGATGTCTTTGAGTGTCTGGGACAACCGTTTGGAGGACTCATGCATTACTGTAAATAAAAACAGGATATTTCCAACTGTAAAACTGCATGGCATGAGTGTCAGAGCTCAGCCCCAACACAAGGTTGCTTTGAGATTCACATTGCCCTCCATTGTCCCATGTTTACAAAACCATCAAACGAAACCTGACACACCAAGCAGGACAACATGTGGAATATAACTGTATGCATGTGCACAAGTGCGGAACAGTACTTACTGTACTGGGGTTGTCTTTTATTTGTAAGAGGAAGGCCTTGATAACATTTAGAAAAGGTCATAACACTTGTTTCCTGCATGCCCACATCTCAGAATGTGGTGGTAATGGGCTGACATAAGTAAAAACACCATCTATATCTATATTTACATCAATTCTTGGTAAAATTAAATAACCTGAATGTTGGTGTCTACTTTTCCCTTTAATAGTTTTTTTTGGACACGGTAAACTAGACAGGATGGCAAAAGGCAAAAAAGTGAACTTTGTCTAAAAATAGATATTTCACTTCCTGCTTCCAGTGAAGTGAATATACTGCAAAATGAAAAGGTTGCTCTGTCCGCACAGATGTGGGTGCTTTCACAACTCTGCCCCAATGACAGTAAAGTAAAATAGTGATGGGTTAACCTTATGTAATCTGTAATATTGTGTTACGTGCAGAGGAAATGCTCATCTCAACCTACCTTTAACGGCTGAGTGATAAGCTTTAACATCTTTGAACAACTTACTTCCATCCGCCTGGGTACAGAGAAGAAAAGCCAGTCAACAATTGAATGGTTCCTGTGTCAGTCAAACCTAATCAGAGGGTCGGTCGACACATGTCAACATACAATTAGCCTCATATGAGATCAACGTGTTCCTGCTGGAATGTAAACTGCTTTTGTTTGTTGTGCATTTTGATAAGTAGTGAACAAAACTGTACAAAAATTTTAGCTATCATCTTACAGTGAGAGATATTAGGCTACTTTGTTTAAAAAAGCAGGACAAATGCCAGTGGTAATGGTATCAGCAAGGGAAAGCAGCGTATTGCTGCTGTGCGGAATTTCTGTCTTGCTAAATATCTGTTGATGCAGCAAATACTGAAATAAAGTGAACAAGTTGCAACTTGATGTGACATGGAAACAAACTGTCAGTTCACGACTATGAGAATAACACTTGAGACTAAAATTGTAAGACCTCATTGGACATTACAGTATCCACAGTTAGTTTTAGCTGAGTCAAGGGTAAAGCCCATTTACAAATATCTAGATCAGCCAACACGGGCAGTGTTCATGCACAAGATAGTGAGACAAATTATAGAATTGAAACTTCTTGCATATTTGTGTGTTAAAGTTAATCAAAATACGTTTTTAGACTAAACAATGTGTGGCAGTGGCTGTAGCAAAACATATACTGTAGAAGCTACCTGCTGTTTGTTCAGGCTCTGGGAACATTGTTCAAACTGTTCATCCTTCGTTTCCAATGCTTTTCCCAGTCTCTGAAGAACCTATAGGACATAATGGAAGACTTTAAATTCTGATTATTCAAATCCTTGCTTCCCATCCTGAAATTAATCTTGAAATCATATGTTATTGTTGAGCTAGACAAAAGGATTTCCAAGTAGTTTTGATATTGACTCAAGCATATTGTAAGTTAACGTAAATATTTAACTGAGGGTGCACGACGTTCAATCACAAATCTGAGTGTGCGGTCCTAAACCTGAGTGTGCGGTCCTAAACGTAACACAGCCTAGACTACTAGACAAAACGGCGGACTAACCAGTATGAGATCAGAATGTCTGCAAACCCAAACAAGCATCAATCACACGTTCTCTTATTGTCTGAATTTGAGCACAGAAGTGAAACAAGGGCGTCAAAAACTGTGTGGTTAGTGGGAGGAAGTCTATCGACTCAGGAAGTGTCAGGAGACACAAGCAACATATAACTAATGTTTCTAGACTGGGACTTGTAGCATAGTTTGAACGGTGAGTTAATATTCCTTTAGCCTACTTTCAAAACTTGGGTAGGCTTATTGTGAGATAACTCATATCATCCGACCTGTCATATTTTGCTTATTGGCATATCCTACGCATAGTCATGGCCATGGGTACTGTTAAAAAAGCCAGGGAGTTAAGTAGGCCTAAATACGTTTAAAACGCGTTTTCACTAATGAAGCTGCTGACGCTAACGTAGATGCTGTTACACTCGCTTTACAAAAGTGATGACAAGCACTTTAGGGAGGTAACTCACCTTCTCTTGAGCTCGGTTAAGTGACTTCTGTACCCGTTTGGCAAGGAACCCAGCTCCTGCCTGAATATTTGGTCCCATCTTGTTATCTGCCATCGTGCCTATTCGTTCTCTGACTTTCCTCGTCTAATCACTGTTACTCTTCTTGTCAAAATGATCAGCAATTGTTACTGGGCGTGCTGAAACAAAGCAAAGAAAAAGGTGGAGCCAAAGAGGTCAGGCCGAAATTCCAAAACGTTCTGACGATTCGTTCATTTCGAGTCAGTAGCACCGAGCCTAGTCCTACTACTACTACACATAAATGTAAGTGAATCAAGTCGTACTTGTAACTTCTGAATTCGCCTATTCAGAGCTGTCGTCACACCTTCAGGGCACTGTACTATAATATACCGCTCGTATTTGTTACTGCTGTAATAATCACCAGCAGTGAGGCAACAGTGTTAACTGCACTCTTCTCTATATCACCATTGCTCACCATGGCTTCACAAAAAATGTGCACATTGTGTACAGTATTATTTCAACTTAAAAATTATTCTAATGAAATAAGAGAGATGTGCTGCGCTAATGTTATTTTGACATTGTAAGCAGGTGAGCATATTACATCATAGGCTACACTACACAGTATTATTTTGACCTGTTAAGCACGCAAGTACATTACAACACGTACAAACAGACACTGTCACTATGACACTAAATCAGATTTCCTAACCAACGAGACTGGCAACAAATTTCCAATCTGGCTAAACTGAAAATGCATATTTTGCTGGGCAGTAAGGTTTTATCTACAGTGTGCAAGCAGTCTCCAGTGACCTAAACTTCCAGCATGAAGTTGGCCTAAAGGTTAGACTCAGGAAATAACGTCATAGACACAGGATGTTGTCCTCTTGGTAAGTGTTACAGTCTTAACAAGTATTTACATCAATTGTCTCTTTGTTCCAAAGTCAATTTGAAAGAACCCTGAAAGAATGGTTGACAGAATAAATGGATTGCAGTTGGCTATATGAGGAAACATTAACTGACTGCTTCTTGTAAATGGTGGCCAGTAATTCAATACATGCTACAGATTATGTGGCCAAGTAATAACATTACTATGTCTTGAAGAGACACAGAGTAGTCCTATCATAGCCACTCCATGACCAGTGGCTGTGACCATCAGTGTTTGTTTACATGCTGTGTCAGACCACACCCATGTGCATATTAATTCTGTCTATAGGCATGCAGCCACCCAGACATGCTGGGCATTACACTATATATCCTTCCAGGGCTGGCTGCAGCTCTGTTTTGGGGCCCTAGGCGAGAAAAACATAAAAAGTAGTGTACTAAAAGGTACATTTAATTAAATACAACTTTAGGTCTACATTTTACATAAAAATATGAAAATGATTGTGCATGGACACAATGTGAAAGCAAGTCTATTGTTTAAAAAAAGCTGGGTTTGGCAGTCGAAGCAGGCTCTTTAGATCTAATTCTTGAATGCTCGACTATTCGGGATCACTGGGATCAGAGTGATTCTGTGTTCCACTGTAATGATTATTTGGCTCAGGAATAAAAGGAGAAGACAGTGTTGATGTAGCCCAACATGACATATAGTGTTTGTCACTCCTCAACATTAGAATTAACAATTGGAGAGGGTGGATGCCTTCCATCACCTTCAGCAGAGGGTCCATGTTGTGTCCCTTTGTTGGCTCCTCTGAATATCTGAGCCATCCATATCTATGTTCATATCTATGTTATGTTTGCCGAAAAGATATTCGGGAGCCCTATAGGCGACCACCTAGTTCGCCTGTAGCACGGGCCGGCCCTGTGTCCTTCAGTGTGCATGGATGTAACAATTACCTCAATAAGACAACTTCTTTCAATAGCATACTGTAGCATTTTATCAAGAATAATTGACAATTGTCACAATGCATAGACTGTTTTATAACATTTACTGTTTTTTGTTTACTTTTATGAATTAGTCTACAGGCCACCGCATATTTGATTAGCATACCGTTATTGACTTTGTGGTAGTTGTCTGCCACCTTGTGGCGAACAGTTAAAGGTACACATAGTGCAGCCTAGCAAAAGTCGTATGTGTACACGTTTCAAAAACGTCATTACATTTGCACTAAGCACTGCGTGTGCTTGTGTTGGACTGTGTAATGATGTAAAAGTTACCATGTATCATTGTATGTAGTTTTTCATGGGACTCATGCATGTGTGTATTTCGCTGCATTTGTTTATTTTCAAATACTTTCAAAGCTAAACTATTATTCAAATATAGTACATGCATTGATATAATATTTTTCACACTGTATCATCTACTTGTTACATTTCTTGCTCATAACCTGTTTTATGTATCTTAAAACAGCAGCATGGTCAAAAGCTGTGAAAAATTCAAGTGCAAGAAGCCTTTATTTGTTTTGATATTCAGTTTGACCTGTGCATCATTTTAAGCTTAGCTGTGATTTAAAAAAATAAACCAGTGTGTTAAGTAATGCAACCCTAGCACTAAAAGTCTGCATTGTCTTGTACTGTGTGCAATAATACAGTAAGATTATTTAAGGAAAAATCCTAACACAATATGTAAACATGTTTTTAAAATGACAGAGTTAGAATATTTTTTTCCAAAACAAAGTAAACAACAACAATTCGCACACAGGACACTTATCTAGTTTTTAAAACACTACTTGTGTTTCCGGGTGCAAAACCTCTGTAAATACACAATGGCAATTTCTGATGGAACTATTACCAATAGGCATATGTTGTATTTTTTCATGAATGTTACTTAAAGTGTAACTGCACCCTGTGTTTTAGATGTCGACACATAAATGCTGGTGTTAACATTGACAATAGTCCCGTTTTTATAAAAATCGTCATTGTTATGGGCCAAAAACAGAACTACACGTCGTATCTGTTAAAAATCACCCCAGGACCTGGCTGCTTTTCATCGGTACACTTAGTACGCTCATATCATCAAATTCTAATGTTAATGTTAATGGGGGTTTGCCTATTAACCCCTACCCCCCTCTCCCCTCACTCAGCTCCTTGGTGAAAGTTGTAGTGGGGGGAGTCAGGCTCAGCGCTGGGGTGCAGGTACACTTTAAGTTTGTTGTTTTTACATGAAAAAGTGTAGGCACTCATAGCTATCATAGGGCACCATGATCACATTAGCAGTAATCATCTAATACATGATCTTACATGAATTTGTTGATATTTAATATTTGTAATAATAATATCAGAATAACGTTAAGCTACCACAGTGTCTCTCGTCTCACATATCACTGTATATCAGCAACTGAAAAGATACGAAGAATGTTTGAGATGAAATTAGTACTATTGTACGAAACATTTTAGTCCTACAGTTTGCTCCTGATCCACAGAGCACCCCCTCCCCTTAGCGTAACAGTGACGGACATTTGCTTCTTGGCCTGTGGGGATGGCCAGGGCAGAGCATGCTTCCTGTCCATGCCGCAGTCGTTCAACAGGACGACAGTCTTGTCCTTGGTGTGCGCCCCGCATGGCTACACGCTTCCAACCTCCAGAAATGGCATAGCTTCCTTTAGCCGCAGCTCTGCGGTGCGTTTACACCTCTTTTTCTTCTTTACCGTGAAAAGACGTCTGCCTCAGTTTCTCTTTGACTTTGACGAACTCAGGAGCTTTCATAGTGTCCTCCTGTTCTTGCTCCTGTTGCTTTTCTATCTGAAAGAAAGGGAAAACAGTTTTATGAAAAGACTTGTGAGACCTTCCTGATCTTCAAGCACCACATTCCGTTAGACAACCTTCAGCTAATCAAAATAATATTGTTGTGTCTTGTCCAATGAACTTCACTGGACAACAAAACAACAACATTGTGCAAATAATGGCATATTCTTTCCCTACACATAAATCATATTTTACATATTATTATTATTATTATTATTATTATGTCTATCTGTGAGCATTTAATCAAATGTTCAATTTACAATTATATCAGCTCAACTAGCTGGGAAAGTGCCAATATATTGTTATTTTATTTTACAATCTAGATAGATAACATGTATTAGTGTAGCATAGCAAGTTCATATAAATCAGCTTTTGACTGTATTCTGATTGTATTCTGGCGTCATCATCTTCAATAAGAAATTCTATCAAGATGTCATGGTTGGTGGTTGTGCCAATGAGTCTACTGCCCTGCCAAGTATGGGAAACACTACCACTTTAATCCATACCTCTTCCAGTTTCTTGTGTCTCTTGAGGAGTTCTTGCTCCAGAGGGGAGATCTTCTTCCTAGCTGCCTCCTCCTGTTTCTTCTGCTTGATCACCTGCTCTCTCTTCCGAGCCTCCAGAACCCGCTGCAACTCTGGCTTGGTCTCCACACCAGTGCTGCCACTGGGCCAGAACACATCACACACAAACACTACATAAGACAATGAAGAACACAAAGAGATACAAAGACCACTGTCAATCACATAAAACACAGGACCAATTACAGTAGCTTCAGTGAACCTCAGGGCTGACAACACTGCAGTGGCTTCACTTCTCCAGAAGAGGGCACACCTTTCTTAATTCTTGCTGAAATACTGTTGTAATGAAATGATGAATCTCAACAGGAACATTGGGGAAATGGGTTTACATTGTATGCATGCACATCAAGTGCTCTTTAGTTATTGACACGTGCAGTATGGCTACTCAGATGTGACATAGGTCACTTGGCACGGAAATATAATATGAATTTCCTTTTTTTTTTTGTTCTGTTAATAAAAATGTACTCCATTATCACACCATAACAGTTAGTCTCAATATATTGTTTTTACAAGCACACAGGAAATATGCATGTAATCATCATATCGTGATTAACATTAGAAGAAAATGTTTAATGATCTGAATTTGTTATGTTTATGTTAGCCTGCTGAATGTTTGAGGAGGTGCAAGGATGTATGGTCTGAGGAGGCGCAGAAGCAGCGTAGAATGTGTTACAGTGGGAGGATGGAGGCAGTTTTAGGTCATTTTAGATAATTTGTTACATAAGTCTAGTGGGAGGGTTATCACATCACAGCTGCACACACACGCACACACACACACACACACACACACACACACAGCATTAACATTCTAATATCTAAAACGTTGAGAGGAAAATGGCTAACAACCCAATAGGCTGTTATGTGAACATTGTTTTTGCTAGAAGCTTCTCCTATGCTTCTTCACCACTAATGCCTTACCTTCAGTTTTCTCATGTGAACTGACTGAAAGACTGAGCGAGGAAAGGGGATGCTCTAATACAAACTGCTCAGCTGTTGAGTTCCCACATGCTTACTGATTATCTATAGTTATTCTTGCTTCACACTACACTTTACTGTACCTCAATTACCTCAAGTGCTACCACAGATGAGGAAACTATGGTCCATTAAGTGTATAATGTATTGTTTCAAAAGAAATTCCGGACATAAATGTGTTCTTGAATATCTCAAGCATTGTGTTTCTGTGGAACTGTGGAACTTGCAATGCAAAGCAAATTCCTGGGCAGGACCATGAAGTAGTATTGTATTATTTAGCAGCCTTTCTAAATCTTCAACCCAGGACTCCTATTAAAAGGAATGATTCAGAGCTCAGAATAGTCTACAAGCACACGTGCACAATCACTGAACAAATGTATCCACCACACAGTGGATATAAAAATATAACAAATACACCCAGACATGTTTGACTAAACTGACTAAATAAATGTAAGTGTCGGATCCATTTGCATGAAACTTTAGGTGTTGAGCTGGATGTGGTAATTGGGACACTACTGTAGGTGCTGACAGGCAATGCCACAGCACATTTTGGGTGAGCACAATGGTTGTTGTTTAGACCTGGAAGCTCACAGTTTTTTGACTGTGTTGGCGGGTGTTGGTGGAATTACATATTGGGTGTGAATATTTATTTAACCCTCGCGCTGTACTATGCGTCAAAAAGACCCGGTGCACTTGCCAGTAGAGGGCAGCAACCACAACACGGACATATGACAGTCCGCGGTTTGCTCCCTCTGCTGCTAGTCTGCTGAAATGCCTTAGGACAGCGCGAGGGTTAATTAGTTATGTCATCATATAACTTTACTTTTGGAACAACCAAAGCAACATTGGTTTTAATACAGAGCAAGAAGCAATTGTTAGAACTAAGTTAACTTTTGGTCATAAATCCCACTTGATTGACAAAACCAGATAATGTAGACAATCATATATATGGTATCTCTTGTACTGTATTGTACAGTATGTATTATTTTCCTTCTACATTTAAAGCATCTAGCACCCTGCACCCCCTGCAGAAAATCCCATTGCGGAGTTCCCCTTCCACTTGGGCGTAACGTGTATCAACATGTACCTGAAATAACATGAATCAACATGCATCTGGTTTTGTCCTGGTTTGGTTACCTTCAGGTAACAAACCTGATCACAGCATCTTTAATCACGCCCATTACCATGATACCGATGCTCACATGCTTTATATAGCCTGCTGACATTATGCTCTTCAGAAGGGATTTAGTTACACTGCTGTCAATGAAGACCTTTAAACGCCTGGCGTGCTGATTTAGTTGATATCTTAAAACATCAGCTGTATTTTACCACCTTGCTGTTTGCCTGTAGAGCAGCTTTAACTGTCATCGCTCACTGATCAGCAAACACTACAGCAAACATGGCAGTAATAAAGTAGTCGGTGTGAATATCACGGAAATGGTTCACAGCATGGAGACTACCTAAGGCAGTGTAGTGTTTTACTTTCATGCCACTCCTGCTCTTCCCTGCCTCTTGTTACTTGTACTTTCCCCACATCTCTTGTACTGTATTAGTACTGTAATCTTTAATCTGGGATGCCCTGCTGTTATGCTGTAAGTAATCATGTAGAATTCCTAAATACAAGACTCCATGGGATTACATGGGTCTTTGGATGAAATGCCAGTCAACAACAGAGGAATACTATTATATGCTATAGTATGTACAGTAAATGCTGGTATGTTTCCAACATACTGTGTAAAAAATAAATAATGCAAATACAAGGAATACAATGTGCACACAGCCACACACCAATATAGCTCTGTACCGTTTGCAGTTCATTAGCAGCTCTCGGTGGAGTTCCTGGTGACTTTTGGAGGCTTTGACTGGATTCACCAGCTTCTTGGGTTTGATCAGATCCTCCTCATCATCGGGGTTCATGTAATCTGGAACCGGGACGTAGCATGATGAAGGGGCACACTCGGGCCTGTGCTGGAGGTCCGCATAGGCTGATGCTGTTAGGGGAGAGTGGGAGATAATGTCATTCATTCATCTCATTTTGTCTTATGAAGTCTCAAGTAACATACCTTATACTGAAATATGAGTTGCTATAGGCATTCAAATTGCAATTGTTGTACAGTTTGCTTATTCTATAATGTAGAGACTAAACAAGTGAAATGCTCAGGTTTTCTTAACATTGATGAAAAAAGACGCATGTTGGCCCAGCAATTATCTTCCCAATTTGAAATGATTAAAGCCAAATAAAAACTATTGCTTAAATGGGGTTTTTAGTTTGCTACCGTATTAATCACATAACAATACAACTAATAGCTTGTAGAGAACAACTTCCAGAACAACTTGTTTGTTCTTGGTTATTAATTGTACTACTCTGAGAAGATGAATTTAAATAATCAAATTAAATGTTAATTTGAAAGAACCATTAAAGCAAGAGAAATGCTACAAGTTAAATATTACAAGCATACTGTTTCAAGCATCCCAATGGTGTGACCAGGAGACCAGTAAAAATCATCTTAACAGAATAATTCATAGGTTTTGTCTAAATGCTACAGTATGAGTGTACACAATACATTGCTTAGTTGTACACAATAACCTCTTCTCCCTGCCCATACTTGATTATTTTGACATATAAGGTCACAAAACAAAAGGCTTGTCACTGATTGTTAAGCATTTACTAATTAGCTATTCTGCGCATCTTGGGAAAGTACAGTTAACATTGCCCAAAATGTAACCATGACCAAGTATCAGCAATAAGAATCATATAAGACATTCCCAGAGGCAGATACTACATTGTCTGTTGACCTACAGTAAGGGTCTGCATGCATACATGCAAATGTACAGTATATGTTATATTCAGTTATGAGATTTGTCTCATTTGTCCCAAGAAGATACTATGTCATTAAGCAGGCTACACATCTTTCCCTCCTTCAGTATATTCCTTGGCTGTCTCTGAATTGAAAGGTCAGATTAGGAGGCATTTGATACAAGCTCTGGGTTATTCTGAAGAGAAAGAGATCTGGTGTCATACGCAAGCAGGCCCGTTCAGATACAATGACCTCTTTCTCAAGTGTAACCAGAGCCCATATCCTCCGCTGCTTAATATTTCAGAAAAATGAACAAATGGAGGCTCTGCCTGTTGTGTAGTCTGTTGTCCTACACTAGTCAAGGAGAGTTGTTTTCATGTGATGCTTTGAATGACCTTAAAGGTGACTTCATTTATTTATTTATGCACAGATGCATGTAGTTAATTATAATGATGATACAGTATGCTCAAGACAACCAGAGGTGCGTTCAAATTCTGCGAACTGAGGTGAACATTCAAATAGAAAAATTTGGTGTTGTTGTTTTTAAACTTAATTCAATTATAATGTTTAAACTGTACCCTTAGTCCAGTGCTCATGAGTGTTTGCCAAGAACTACCTGCTCATGCCATCAACTCAAAGGAATCAGAACTGTTTGAATATATATGTGAACTTTTGCTTTGTTTTGCCAATTTGAAAACACGTCAAATAAAATGTTTTGTCAATCAATGCCCATCAGACTCATGACGAGAAAAGAGAAAGGTGTTATATCAGTGAAATGTTTTTAAACAAAAATAACAAAATAAATAGGATAAATAAATACGTTGTTAAACAGTTGTGTGCAAAAATCATACTTAAAATACAGTGGCAATGCATAAATAATTGTGATTTGGGAATGCATAGTTGGTGTAAACAACCTATCAAACATCTTCTCAGAATGTTCAATGTTATTGGCCATAGGGGAAGAGAAGAGTTAAGATAGGACCTCATTAACACATAACACAACGTTATTACAATGTTATTTGGAATGCTTCAACAAGACTAACATTTTTGAAGACATCATGTGGTTTTATTGATTTTTTTGAGACAGAAGATGCACCAGTGCAACCGCTACTGTTCATAAGATACCTTGAGTAGTGTATATCATTAAGTTACATGTAGACACTGCATTTCATAGTGGTCTCAGAATCGAACACCCTAATCCCGTTAAGGCTTCTGCAGTACATTTGGCCAAAGGAAGACTCATTATTGGTAAAGTAGAGAAAGAAAAATGGATCATGTTACAAAGTTGAAAGGATATATTCCACTTGGGACAGAACGTAGAGTGGAATTCAGGACTATGCCTGTCTGCCTGTCTTTGTCTGTCTGTCTGTGCGTGTGTTATATTTCAGCGCTGCATGTGTCTCAGCTAAGCATGTGACCAAAGTGCTACCAATCCTCACAGTAAAGGGTAGGGTGGAGTTATGTGGGAGTAAGGATTGTTGGGGGGTGTTGTCTCCATTAAACAATTTAGACCCTGGCAGGGGTGTAGCTAAGTGGGGGCCAGGGGTAGCCAGTGCCACCCCATTACAATCACTGGCCACCCCACTGACCCCCCTCACGAATCACTGCGAATTTGCATCAGTCTATATTTCGTATCATATCTTCAGAACGGTAAATGCTAGAAACTCAGGGTTTCCCAATAATCCTGCTGAAGAGATGGGAATATAGCTGTTTTCTTATGGCATAGTAGGGGCTCTACACCACGGCGACAAAGTCTGATATAAAATATCCCTTGCATAATGGATTCCCGTTTCTATTCCTGGCACAGAATGGTAACAGATTCACGGTCTCACGGTCTTTTCCCCCATAATCCAGACACTCTTCTGAAGAGATTGACATATATTGTGTTATTCTAACAGTGACTTTGCAACACCACGGCCAAGTACATCTCATAATTTCAACTGGAATATTATTTTATCAAATGAGCCAATGAATCAAATCAATATACACGTGTGTGTGTGTAGCCTTGTAAAATGTCCCCTTTAGGATTACTCGATTATAGACAGTAAACATCTAAACGCCGAAAATAATACAAACTACACTGTAAAAAAGTGAAATTAAAGTATTATTTTTTATAAATGTCATATATAAAATTTCAGAAATTATAATATAGATTAAGAAATAGAAAATAGCATACCCAGTAAAGCTCAGGGCTTATAAATAAGAGCGCATACACACAATTCTTGCAATTCTTACCTAGATGTTTCCTTTTGTTACATGGCTACAAAATATAATTGTTAGTTTTCACAAATTTTCCTTCAGATGTCAAATAGACCTTTAACTAGCGGTGCCGACAGACTTAACGATCGCTTATTAAATGTCTAGAGTAAAGAATGAAAGAGGTGGGCCTACTTAATATTCTAAGATATAGATAATATGCATACTGGCTTAAAGTATCAATTTAGTAGTATGTATCATCTTTCCTGTGGAAGATGTGTATAAGGAATTAAATAAAGGCCCACATAGGCCAGTCCATGATAGTCTCTCTCATGCATGCATACACACACACACACACACACACACACACACACACACACACACACACACACCTCACAGCAATTCACAAAATACTACAGAATGCAAACATATTAAGTAGTGTAATTGGCAATTGGAGCAAATCATGCACCAATCCAATGCAGCAGTTTGCCGAGTACCAATCTGATTCCAGTGTTAAGTTTTAAGTTAAGTGGAAAGTAAATGACAGCCAATCTCTATTTTAGGACTAGGCATTTTAGAAACCGGCTGCTGATAGTGTGGCCTGGCTTGACAGTAGACCTTCGCGTGTAAATTAATTGAATTGGATCAGCCCCATGCATCAGTTTAAACAGTCCAATTGTCACCAATACCAATCCAGCTATTTAAATCAGTATCGGACCGATATCCGATCTCAGTATCGTATCGGTGCCATCCTTATTACAAATTTAGATTTTTCTAAAAGAAACCAATTTGTTGTTCATTATATGATGAAATTTCTTATTTTCACTTTTGTGTGTGTATATATATATATATTACTCTTTAATATAGCAAGAAATATCATTAGATTAATTGACAAATCGTTATAATAATAATGGTTAGATTAGGAGAATAATGGGTAGATTACTCGATTATTAAAATAATCGAAAGATGAAGCCCTAGATGCATATATGCTGTAGTTGTGTGAGATTAAATGCCATTATTTAGGTCTGACTGTCTCCACAGCATTATTTGAATGTGTGATTTCATTGATGATGAGGTGTGATTGTATTATACCATCCTGACCTCACATAGTTTGGCTTCGCTGCAAGTATGAAATAGGAGCTTGTGACATGAGATCTGGATGATCTCGCAAGGACTCTTGTGTTTGGATTCATAGCACAGTAGGCTTGTGTGTAGTTTAATTTATGAGACGCACAATGCATTGCTGCCTATATACGGTACAGAGTTCTAGTGCTCCACCCACAGAAATATAGGCTGTGTTAAAAAGCGTGAAAGCGTGAAACTTTGAATGAATACATTGTAAAAAATAACATTTTGTTACTAAGCCATTTGCACAAAAAAAGATATATTTTGCTCATGAGAACCATGAGGAAACCATCAATTCTATGAGGAGAACACATGCTGGAAGAGAACACCAAATAACTCTATAATAAATAAATCTACCTCCTTGTTATTATTAAACCTTGTTATTAAATGACTGCATGTTTTATACACCCACCTGCACAGTACATTGAGCACACATACATGTACACACCCTCTGATAAGCGTTAATCCGACTGACATAGATTATAGATAGAGAATCACCACCATGTTGCAGGTTTGAGAGGTTGAAGTCTAGCAGTTTTTCCTTTGCTTAAACAAACATTGTATTGAGTAAGGTTTGCTAAAAAATCTATAGCATGACTGCAAAAGGCAGACAAGTCCAACCTTTGAGGAATATAAAAAGAGCATGTTGACGATAAGGTTCATAAAGTTTTATAACATCTGAAAAATAATACTTATATAATAATAACTCTTATATTTTGCCATCAGTGATATTTGGTCAGTGCAACACGAGTATGCTCCTATACACATTCAGTTTATTGTGATGAACACATACAGTAAGACAAGAAAACAAACACATAAGACATGAAAAAATTTGACTGTACACAGGACAAAACAAAATAAACAATACACTACTTACATGTTACCTGGTATACTACATTAAAGTGTTAAACGTGTCTTCACATTTAGACTGAGCGAGGGAGAATCACTGATAGTCCACTGAACTGATAAATCTCTTCCTTGTTGTAGCATAGTGGGGAAAATAAATCTTACCTGACTTCACTATACCCTCCCTAGGTCTAGCAGGCTGCTCGTGGCTGTAAAGGCTACTGGTCATTCTCTGAGCCATGTCCACTGCATACAGTATATTCCCTCGTGTCCAGGTTGAGTGCAGTCTCTCTCTCTCTCTATCTCTCTCTCTGTCTGTGGCAAGGCTACATGCCTCTGTAGAGGCCACTCAACTAGAGCTCTTTCCTGAGCATGCCTTCCCAGCACAAGCGTGTGTAAACAGTCACATGACCACTAGCGCCCTCCCTATTGGCTCTGCTGTTCCTCCTGCCAAGTCTTCTGCTCTGTTTAACCTGCTCCCTCTAATTAACTCTGTCACCTTCCTCCCTTCTCTCAGCATGGCTTCTAAAGGTTAAAACCCACGTGGGAAAAGCTCAAGAAATGCCAAGTGGCAGGATACATTATAATACACTTTTAGCAAGGTACGACCTTACCTACTTGTTTGCATCAAAATGCTTGAAATAAAGGTCTATTGTTAAACTACATACATTAAGTATGTAAAACACACTTCTGATCCTTCTATAAGATTGTATTAATAGAAAGTATGGCTTTAAGACTTCACATTTCTTTGACCTTGGGCAGTCCAATCAAGACTTCTTCTCTGGAGATAGTCAGTGATATGATCACACTATGTAGGCACATGCAGTGTGTCTACATAGTGCCTACATACATTATTTGTTTACATTGAATGAGTGTCATGTACTGTATATTCATTGATAACATTATACCTTTGTAGTAAAACATTCCATGTGTGTGTATCGGTGAAATATGCACCTGCTGAATTACTTATTGTTTTTTTTTACATGTTGCTGTTTTTAATCTGAAGCGTATAGATTTGCTCTTTGTTCTGCATGAAATGTGCTTTTTGAATAAAGATTTACTTTGAGAGAGACTGATTGTTCATTGTGTGCTTGAAGACCTACCAAACACTGAAATCAAAAATCAAACAGTCCAATCTACAGGTTGAATACGGGCCATGAGGCCAGGTGTTATCACCTTACACCATGTTTGATTCAATCATATTCAATTACATAATGTTTAATCTGCACCAGCAGATGATCCTGCGTGATTTGATCTTTGCTACTTTGTTGCTTATTCTATGTTTCTGTTAATGTTGTTCAAAGAAATGGCAAACGTTTGCCTGAGGAACAACCTGAACATCATCTATTGTTTAAATCTAAAACCAGACCAGACAAAAGTACAGTATTATGGAACATGCACTGTAGCAAAGAGAAGCTCTGCTGTAACGTGTGTGAGTGAAAACGTGGGATACCCAATCAGAGTGGAGCTCGGCTGTTGGCTTTTACAGGGATCTGTCTGGTGTGCTTTCAGGGTACAACAGTAATGGGATAGGGGCACAATCAGCTAACGTACCATTTTTCACCCGTTGCTTCTTGAGTTCTGGCTCGTTGTCGATGCTGTAGGCCTTCTGAATGGGTAATAGAGTAAAAGAAAGAAATGAATGAGGATAGTATCAGCTATATCTTTATGAGGATCATTTGAATCGTCTTGCCACCTACAACAGCACACTGCACCGCATCATTAAACCTATGCTAACAGGAAGTTAGCATATCATTAGTCTTGACTGTATAAATAACGCAACGTAGCCATTCAACTCCAATGCGGGTTTTCCCCTGGAAGTTCATTAGGCCTGGCATGGACTGAAAGATCTTCCTACCTTGTTCCCTACTTGTAAGAAACATAGCAGGCCATTTGGAATCTAGTTCACAAGGCCAGACACAATTACCCAGGAACTACCCTCAGTAGTAGCTGTCCGCTTGTGAGATGCTATCTTAAATTAAGGCATTTAGAGTCAATGCCGACAGGGTAGCTTAGTGGTTAGTGGCTAACTAAGCATCCATGAGAAATTTTAAATATTCTTTCAATCATGGGTTGAAAGGTTTTACAAGCGTCTGTGTGAATGCCCTTGAAGATAGTGACTCATTATCCGTGAACAGCTTGTAGCTATATGCGCGCTCCACATTTAGTGTGTCATTTCTCCATGCTTCTCCTGCATCACTACCTCTTCCCCCACTGTGTTGCTCTCCAGCTGGCGGCCTGCCAGCC
The DNA here is from genome assembly GCA_025447795.1 of Speoplatyrhinus poulsoni. NCBI lineage: Eukaryota > Metazoa > Chordata > Actinopteri > Percopsiformes > Amblyopsidae > Speoplatyrhinus > Speoplatyrhinus poulsoni. The sequence goes on along the minus strand of JAOEGT010050219.1, from coordinate 329 downwards.
ATCATGGATGGCAGTGGTGTAAGCTACGCTGCCTGCACTTCCATGCCACAGCCAAGTGGACCCCGGGCTTTTCCCAGCGGCTGAGTCTCTTTCTGGGGACAAGGCCACTTGGACAGGCGTCTCTCTGCTGACTGAATGGATATTTTGTTGGTCGGCCGCGGTTGCTAGGAGAAGGCAGCATTAGGCTCGAATGTGGTGACAAGGCTCTACTGTCTTTAGCACCCCCCCCCCGACCCCCCCTCCCCATCTACTGACTACTGAAGGGTGGTGGATGTGTCTGTGTGTGTGTGTGTGTGTGTGTGTGGGGGGGGGGGGGGGGGGGGGGGTGT
>JAOEGT010050209.1:0-19866 GCA_025447795.1 Speoplatyrhinus poulsoni | reverse complement strand
TGACATCTAGGTAGTGTTCCATATATCTTTGGGGCATAAGTAGCAAAGGCTGCATCCCTCTTTTTGCTCTTACTGGGAACATTCAATAAACCAGCTTCAGTTGACTAGTGTTCAAGGGCACATAACTGACATGGTGTGAGTAATATAGCCCATTTAGGGCCTCATAGCAAGTAGTCTTTGTTTCCCATCTGTGTATATTGAAAACAATTCAATCAAATGTTGGGGATGCAAAAATAGCTGATTGCACCTTTGGATCAATTGTTCTAGGTTCTTGATGTGAGCAAGCATGGGAAAGAGGAAGTGTTCTACGGGCCAACACTGCCATTCGCCTCCAACGGGATCGCTACATGTTTCCTCCCCGCTCCATATTTCACCTGCCCCAACCTCCAGACACTTCAAGTGCCACACCACAGGATAGGGCCAGTCACTAGCATCAGCTGACTGGACTCATGAGCCTGTAGCAGGACAGTGATCATAATGTCTCATATGCATGTATGGGGATACAGCATGAGGTTCCCATCATGCCATCTCCCAGCTACAGAGGACCAATTCTCAAAACCAACAAATCATGTAATCAACCAAATAAAACACAATCACAATAGATTACTCATCCATAAATTACACAATGAGTGTTTGAGAACATCTTTGGCCTGCCTAAATGGCAGTAGTGTGCCATCACAGCAGAATTCAAATGGAACTCTGGTTTTTATACGATTTACATTTACTATTTACTTACTTCATAGAAAAAAAAAATAAAATATGCACACAAGCCCCATGCCAACTTTCACTATGTAACTTCCAATACTAAACTAACTGCATTTACATGCATTTTTTAAATGTGCATCTGTTGAACTGTATGTAGTGTGTATTTTATATTAAGCTCAGGATCTAAGACTATTTGTTTAAATGAATGTCACTTTTCACCATTCTGAGGCAGCATATCTAGTGTATAACCCTCCCGATTCCATAGCCTAAGCTATAAGACTAGTGGTCGGTTTCATACACATGGATTAATCTTAGTCCAAGACTAAAATAAAAATGCAGTGAAGATCTCAATTGAAATAAATGCTTAGTCTAGGCCTAGGCTTAATCCATGTCTGTGAAACTGACCCTAGGTGTTCAAGAAAATCCCATCAAATTTCAAAACCAAGCTTAAAAATTGTATGGTATCTTCTTTGTATTCAGAATAGATATACTACAATATATAAACAGCTTTGAAATAAATTTTTCTTATAAACAATGTACTGTATACAATAAACAAGATGGTACATTTTCTGAATTTCTTTTAGCTTGTAAATTGTCCACCCACCAGCATCTAGAAATGTACTTCACCAGAACGCTTGCAGTATCAGATGCACTGATGTTTTACGGAGTTGTGAAATGACTATCGATGACAGAAAAAATTACTTTGTGATTGGGGCTGACGGGAGTCAGACTGCTTATGATGAGGTGCAAACTCAAGCTCGATTGCAAGAGATTGCTCAGACTCTGCAAAACTAATTGGAAATTGAGATAAACAAACCCACTTTCCTAGGCTAGGCTCTTTTTTGCCTTTAATATTACAGTAGGTGCCCCAAATCATCATTCAATATATTTTCAATGCCAAGCAGACCTGGACCTTTAAGAAAGGTAATTGAGCACTTGAGAGCCTGTATACAATAATATTGTACTGTAGCATACCACCTATTATTTATTTGAAAGGAAAAGCTAATAAGAGAAATTTAACATAAATTATTTTTTCACAAATTAGGCATTTACAGTAACATTACATGATCCTAACAATTCATCTGTACAAATCCACCTTTTCATATTTAGTTTTTTCTTCTTTTGCCTCCCCTTCTTTCCTATAACAAATTGTGCACCATACCGTCCATGTTGGGTTTATGTTCTTTAAACAGAGGATTCATTAAAGGCTCAGTAAACACCAATGGGGGATTCTGAAACATAACTAAAATGTAATCTGAGATACGTATATGCATGGCAAGGCTTGCCAGCGACCTTCCAAAGTAGCTGCCATTCCAATTCTAGCATCATAGGAGCTAATTAGATGTGTTCCACTGAACATGTTTCCAGTGATTAGCTTCATGTGGCCGCCAGCCCAACATCATTCCAGAATGTCTTTAAGACTGTTTCCTAATGGCCTGGCTTGATGCATAACCAAATGTAGCATTCTGGCTTCATTTTAGCAGAAATTGTGATAAGTTATCACATTATCACACTACAGGGTATTTAGGCCCAGTAGTGGCTATGCTGGTTTTAAAACCATGAGATGTCATTTGCAATTGGTCCTGGTGTCAATCCTCTTCTAGACTGATTATTTCAGCTTGGCCACTCTCTCCAAGAATACTCAACAGCTTGCAGTAGGTACTCCTATAAATAACACACACACACACAAAGAAGAAATAGTCACCTAACCTCGATTGTCCTGACACGGGATAAAAGCTATAACCTTGGACTTACAGTATCGTGGAATAATTATGTATAAATACTTGTTGACCGTAATAGAGACATTCATGCTTGTGAAACCATTAGGTGGATTAATGGCACAATTTACATTGAAGGTACAAACATTGCTTTAACCAATGAAACATGTATTCAACTAACCTTAAGGCGGTGTTTTTGCCAAGTCCTCTTTTGTGTTCAGTGTTTCTCAGACTGAGCGACAGCTCTGGGATGAGAGGCTGGACAACAGACACATCTAGTACTGCTACGGTCTCTAGAGCACCATACACCAACCGCTCATACATTCCCTCGTTCTCCTCCACAAAACACCTGGAACAGGAACACATGACAAGAATATGGACATTATTAAAATATTATTTTTTACATTATTTTTAAATGTTAAGATTATAATTATAGAATTTATAGAATTTTAAATAAAAAATAATACAATTCAAATGTATTGTGTATACTAGCCAAATATGAAATTACAACAATTTCTTTCAGACTAAATTAGATTTCTACTGTAGCACAGCAACTCAAAATGGATTGAAACATTGTCCTTACTACATAACTGAAAAAGAAAAGAAAGTTTATTAGAGTGGCATAACGTAGCAGCAAATAGTACAAACTACAAGTAGGAATGAAAACTTTTTAGATATTCAATTGCACCCTTATCTAAATCTATTGATATGGCATATATATTGAAATGGGGAAAGTAGCATTTTTAAATATATCCGTGCTAGTGTAGACATACTGAAAGTCATAGGCAACTCTATTTTATTCTTAGTTTGTTTTACAAATATTCAGGTGTTTATGTTGGTACACAGAATAGGCATTCTGAAGTGGTATGTGGTGTTTTAGAAACACTTGTCTAGATGATGCAAAGGTTCATGGAAAGGTAAATCCTCAAATATTCTATGTACTTTAGCACTTTAAAAGGCCGGATCTGTCACTCGAGAACGCTTGCTAACTTTGAGCTCAAATCAAAAACACCTCTCCCTACAATGCTATAGGGTGTTCTCTCCAAAGCTCCGCCCCACATATTGGAAACACATTGAGAAGGTTAGGATATTGTTGTTGTGAGTTGACTTTTCCACGCTATTTGTGTTCCTATTTATAGAGGGCTGTGTACTGTAGATGTACCTGATTATTTTTTCAGCACGCACACTGAACAAAAAGATAGCAGAATAAAAGGACATAGTTGGTGAATTTGACAAGTGTATCATTAGTTTACAGTCGCAGACTATAGCTTTAAACAAACAAGGATTTATAAAATATTGTTTCAATCTGTGATTCTGAAATGCAAATACATGTATAGCTTTTTCTGTATCTGCTTTTATTACAAATGTAATGAGATCCGCCAGCTGCAGAGGTTGCACAGGGATACAGTTGTGGTTACCGTAGCACGGTGACCATCTGGTCACATGGTCCATCTGTAGATCCAGCCTGACATCTCTCCACCACAAGCTGCACAGCCTCAGTGTTGAGCCTCTTCACTGTAGAAAACACTGCATGTTCAAAAACCACCTCCCAAGTTGCAGCTCACAGCAAACGTGGCATTGTGAAAATTAAAAGATTTGAACTGGAAATAGATGTGATTTGTAGAATTTGCAGGTTTTTGGGAGAGGTGATTATCAAAGTGGAGCTGTGATTGCAAAATAGCAAGTCTTAGTGTTAGGCTTGACAACTAAAAAACCTGATAAATATGTCAATTGGCCTAATTACAACGTTGACATGAATATATGCAAAGATAGTGCCAATTAATTCATTTAATTCATTAAAGTTATTTAGAGAAGAATTTTGCAAACATTTAGATCCAGCTAAGAGTTCCAAATAAAGTTGTATCTATCGAGTATCAAAGTTTTTTTTTTGCGCTGCACTGTGCGCGCACACACACACACACACACACACCCACACACAATAGTTAATGCACGCTGCTAGTGCAGACAGTGGTACCCTGTGGCTCGTTGACTAGCATGTGACAGCGCAACAGGGAGGGCAGGGCCACCGTGAGCAGGGCAGGGTCTGAGTCCTTGTTCCGCCTTAACAGCTCCAACAGGAACGTCAGCAAAGATGCTAGGCGTGGGGGAAGGGCATGCCCTTTGAACTGCATAAAGTTCATACTGGAAATACAGAAATGATCTCATGATGGACATTTAATGATAATTTGTTGACATCAATAAGTCAGACGTCATCTGTCACATACATGACTCTTTGCTCATATTGCTGACTGTCAATATTGAACTAATTACATAATATACATAAAAGGCCACTGTGTCAATATCACAAATATACTGTACAACATATCATAAAAATAGGAACACTGAGCAATAGGTGCCATGTGGTAAGCAGCACGGGCCATTCACACTACCAGCAGCAACCGTGGCATTACATCATGAAATCCTATTCATGTGTATTGGTAGCGGTAAGCCCAAAAACGCTTTCTGCGGTGGCAGGCGCAGAGAGTGCAGCAGGAATAAGATGGCCCCTAAATAGTGCCGCCTAACCGTGTGGTGGAAGTACAACTTCTTTGAACTTTTGCCGCTGGCTTCTCGCTGACAATCTGGCCAGCTTCTACACTGATCATATGTTGGGAGGAAGGTGTTTTCTTAGCGATAGGGGTGATCGATATGACCAAAATGCCATATGCCGATATAGATACTTTTATATCCCGATAACAATATATATTACGATATAGCAAGTTTTGTAAATTAAATCAATAAATAGTTTCTTGTCATCCATTGACAGCTTGTGCTCACATTCATAGAATATAACTATTATAAATAACATGTGGAGAGGGGCAGCCTCTGACCAACAGTGAGCAGAGGAGATAAACTAAATGTGTTTAAATAAACAATATTGTCCCTACAGTGTTCTGCTGTAATTTCTGATCGTTTACCAACACGAACATACATAACCCACTGACTGCATAACGTATGCAACTAGACCAGGGGTGGGCAATCCTGGTCCTGGGGGGCCGGTGCCTTGCATGTTTTAGATCTCTCCCTGCTCCAACACACCTGATTCACATGAATGGGTTCGTTAGCAGGCTTTCAACAACCCATTAATTTGAATCAGGTGTGTTGGAGCAGGGAGAGACACAAAACATGCAGGGCACCAGCCCTCCAGGACCAGGATTGCCCACCCCTGAACTAGACCATGGCAATCATGGTGTTGAGAAATGTGTGGTTTACTCGTCTGAAAGATTGAATATTCTAGGAACTTGCCAGGCATAGAAACAAAATACAGAGGTATTTAATCAAACATTTTCATAGTATTAAACTACATCCTGGTTAGGCTATCTGTCCTGAATGTGATGACCGTGTGTTTTTAAAACACAAAAAGCAAACAACAGTAATCCGCGCAAAATACGGACTCCAAATTACAAATATTATTGCAGTAAAGAGTGTGATTTTCCCAACAACAATACAAACGATAAAGCATAATTTAAGACGGTAGATGTTTTTCTATCGTCATACGATGTATATAGTTTTATCGCACGGCACTACTTGGCGATAGAGAAAATACAAATTTCAATCCTCTATAAATATTTGTTTAATAGAAACAAACTTGTTTCAAAAATAATATTGGCGAAATTAAGAGATCCGCTGAAAATAAAATAAAAACACTAGAAAACTAAATGTGTGGTGTTAGCTGGGCTTCATGTAGCTGGCTATGCCAGTGGCCTAAAACAGTGCACTCAGCGCAGTAATGGCAAACACTTTCCACATGAGGAAAATAGAAGAAAATAGAATAGTTCTGTTGAGAGCATGCAGCCATAACATGGATGTATAAATTATTACTATTGCTATAATTTTAATATTTCCTCTCGTCCTCTTTCTCGCTGCTAATCTTCATGGATAAACGAAGCTTAAACAAAGTGCTGTCCGCATATCGCCCATAGCAACATTTTCTCGTACCTCTGTGGTATTTTGTGCCGTGAATGTTCGTGCAAAAGTGGGTGGGTTCAACCTTCGCTTCGCTTAAGTATAATAACCTAGCAAACTGAATAGTCTACTGTTACTAAGAACAGCCAGTGTTTATATCTGAATGAACTATAATATAGGGAATAGAACCTTGTGGCTAGTGATGTCACTATGGCTACTCTCTATTATTAGGACAGAGTGAGTTCATCTAGTAGTTATTATGTGTTCCCTAGAGACGTACCAGAGCACCTGCAGGATGGTCTTTCTCAGTGCTGTGCCCTGGGGGCTGGGCGTGGCCTCACAGGCACCCAGGAGCACAGGGTGGCTGCTAATGATGGCGGAGGGTGCGGTGGGAAGGAAGTGGTCCAAATAGCGGCTGATGACTGAGCACAGCTGCTTCTTCAGGTAGACGCCTGAGCCTAGAGACAGGCCGGCCGCCACAGACAAACCCTGCAGGAGAACCAAGCTATGACCAATGGCTAACTCCAAAAAAAGAGTCACAGGTGGAATTGTTGGCAGGACAGCACAACGTTCAGAGAAGGTGGGTCCCTTTAACACATACACTGTATGCACTGTGCAATGTGCATTATGGTACAGATACCTTTAGGGAGAATCACATCTACATGAGGGTTTCATAAATGAGCAAAAGCCTTCAAATCAAGGTCATTTAGTGTGTTTCTGATTTCAATTGGGCCATGGACCATAAAGTGTAACTGCACCCTAAAATGCATTTTATGAGCTGTAAACTAAATACTACTACTACTACTGAACTGCGATGACACCTCAATACTGGTGTTAACATTGACAAAATTCACTTTTTTATACTAAATCTGCATTTGATGGGTTAAAATGTTTCTACATAATCTCTGTATAAAATCATTCATGGCCCTTGCTGACAGTGTATGGTTGAAACATCATGAAATGTTAATATTGTATAGATGAAGATACACTATTTAGCTCGGCTCATTCTGAGCCAAGCTGGTAGAGCTAACCTGCAAATATAGAGGGAGGCTACTTTTCAGGGCCTTGTCCTGCTGTGTAAGGTTATGGGGCAGCAGTAGGCTATCTATTATGCGGAACAGCAGCTGCTGGGCTCTTGATGTAGCCAGCAGGGGGCTCCAGTGCTTCACTATACAGCCTGGAACAAGAGGCAGTCACATCTTAAATTCATACTGAAATACAAAGGTTATCATGGAAACTGTTTACTAAACTGAGTACAAGTATTCATTGGGTTTTCAAAACAAACAAAACAATAATATAACATATTTGAATATATATATATAATATATGACATGTATGCAACATTTTAAATGTAGATACATGTTAAAAATATCAGATTTATACATTTATTTGCAATTAATTACATAAAGCATGCGATTATTCATGATTACATTTTAATAATCGGGTCTGACAGCCCTAACACATACACATATACAGTATACTGTACGCATGTGTGTGTGTGTGTGTGTGTGTGTGTGTGTGTGTCAAGGATAACGTGCATGGCTCCTACACCTACCCACAGCCCAGTAGGCCAACTGCAGGCCCTCCTGGCTCTTGGTAACCATGTATGGTTTGATGTACTTGAGCACATTTCCCATGTAATCCAGAGCTTTGGTTACCATAGCAGAGCGTTCAGACAACACCTGCAGACCACTGTACACACAACCCACTGCCTGGAGAGACAGTGTGTTGAAAAGGCAGGAGTAGTATTGCACACATTTCCCTATATAGAGTACATACTGCTCGAGTGCATACGGGACTAGCCAGGAATTAGATAAGGCTTTACACTGGCATAAACATAACATAACATAACTGCTAGTTTGAGAATACATCTAGAATTTGACCCGGATATAGGGCTACATCTTTATCATCCATGCGCACACACAGTAGGGAAGTCATCTTAGGAAGTACATGGCACATATCATAGTGTGTCATGCATGACTATTGCATTCATAACAAACTAATTAAATAGATCAGTCCATGTTTTTCCTTATTCCTAGTATGAAAGAGTCCTGGCCCTACACAGGAGTGCTACCTTGACAAACAGCTCTAAGGCAGGCTTGGGTTGGAGCCGGGCAGTGCTGGGCTGCAGGCCGGCTCTCTCCAGCAGACTGGCCACCTCTGGAAGCTTCACCACCAGCCTAGTCAGCTCACAAAGCTGCTCCTCCACTGCATGGCCTGGCAGCAGTGCAGGGACACACAACACTTACCATCTTGCCAGCGCAATGCTCACAACCTGGCCACCTGGGGACGCTATGACATAGTTAACAACAACCTCACATTACAGATAGGGTCCCAGCGACTACTTTGAAAACCAGTGGACCATGATCTACGCTGCTCACACTAGAGTTATAAATCTCTGCTAGAAATAAAGCTAGAAAGCTAGAAATAAAGACCGACCCTATTTCTCACCTATTTCACCAGGCACGTTGGGTTCTGTCCAGGTTCGGGATAAATTTACTATTTAATACAAATATAGAATTTGCAGCGTGTTTAATAGCCTATAAGCAACTTGAGTCATAGCTCATTCAGATCTGTTGAAGCCGGTTGCAGCCCATAGCCTACCTTTCATCCTCGCATGTTCCACGCCATTTTCATTAACAAATAACGTTAGAAAACATTAGTTACTCTGTTCTTGCCTAATTAACCTATCCTACAATATACCATTTAGGCTTATCTCTGTACTTTGTTTACAATTTCTATGACAACTAGCATGTTATTCCCTTAGCTCCTGGTTAAACATTGTAGCAAAAACGTTTCTCTTTTTCTTGAATCACTGTCCAGCTAGAATCATACAATTAGGTTTAGCACTAAATGAGTCAGCACTATCTAGAGCTGAGATCTCTGCGCCAGCTGATACGCACGGCGATGTGCAGCATATGGACACGGGCCTGGGAAAGCTGTAATAAAATGTCGGGCTGTAATTGGGTTGGGGCTTCAAAAAGCAATACACGTGTCATGCCGGGTTCAATTTAACGCTTTAGCTCACACATATGCAGCAGTTGTTAAATACCATTACCTTCTCTGCTGTCCAAGCCATCTGCGTTCCTGTGCAGGTACTGCTGCAAAACACAGCGGAACCAGGCCCGCACCGAGAGGGTCTGGGCACAGCCTAATGCACCGCCACAAGAACCAGCACTTACAGCTAACACCAGTTCACTGGGAAGGACACACAAACAGACAGAATCTGAAGGATTGCAGTACATTGCAATGGATTGTCAGTTGTCTAGCAACTCAGATGTTTCTAATTAATATTGTATTTCAGAGGCAGGTATTTCTACCTCAATTTTCATAGAGGAAGCGGGCCACTGAACACAATCGCTATTGGCACCAAATTAGTTACCCACCTGGATGCCAATTGGGCCAGGGCTGCTTTCCCTGGCAGACAAACTGTTTTCATTTTAGAGTTCACAGACGGATATGTAAGCAGAGCCAATTAGGGTTGGGGCGATAGATGATGCAATCATCCATCGCTGATGACTGACATCAAGATGTTGAGCAAGCATCTTGCAAAAAGAAAAAAAAAAGAAGCTATCTACTGAAACACTGCTTAATAAGCTTTCTGTTTAAGGCTCACACAATTGCTGTGATAATCAGGCTCACCTGCTCTCCTCCTCTCCAAAACACACAAGTATGGAGACATATAGTATTGGATGCTGCTGTATGCTCATGCCCTGGCTGTCAATAATATGCATAATTCATGTATCACACATCTCTCTTAGCCTACATCTGGCAATGCAATCAATGTATTATGCTAACGTAATGCTAACAGCAATAACAAAACTAAATAGTTTACTGCTCGTGTTCACTCACTCACTTTGCTGTATCGTGATGGTTGTTCGCCAGCTGTTTTGGTAGGGCCAGTTGTGTTTTGGCTATTCCACGGATGCATCCGCACCATCGTTTTGTGCAAATTATGAGAACACAAATCCTGCGCACCACTTCAGAAGTGGCTGTCCTCTACTACCCTGATGCCGCCAGGTGTGTATCTTTTTTTTTTTAGCTTACATTTAAAGTATTTAGGCTAAGGAAATGTTTATAAAAATGTATATTGCTGCGCCCCCCCAGCCTGTAAAAACAGGGGTTTTAAAGGCTTCATTTTAAGGCAGCTGAATTGCTCTGTAGCCCAGTAAGAAGCAGGTAAGTTCCTAAAATGATAGCTTTGTGAACTGGTGATATTAACATCTGACGACAGAATATGTGAACCGTACCTTTCAATAAGCAGTTCCTGCGTTAAGTCAACCAGACGAGGATGGTGACGTGGTTACCTGTTGTGCAGCACGTGTTGAAGGTAGCGTGTCGCCAGCATAGGCTGCAGCATGTCGTCCCAGCCAAACTGCTGCATGACGCCGTGCACGGGGCTGGGCTGCAGGTCCTGGGGGGCGGAGCTTGGCAGGTCCCAGGCCAGCAGCGTGAAGCCTAGGAGACAGGGGACACATACATCTCTAGCATTCGTCATCATCTTCTCTTCCTACAGGATCCTGTCATCAAGTCTTCGCTGAGTTCCCCACCCCCGCCCAGGTAAGTCACTGACCTGCGGCTGCATCCGCCAGCTGAGCTGGCGGGGTCTGGGAGAGGCGCAGGCTGAGGAGGAAAGGGAAGAAATGGGCCCAGAGGGCAGCGGCAATGGCCAGGTGCCTCTCTCTGGCCACACCCGGTGCGGGTGTCCGGCCCGACGGGGGGCTGCGCTGGTGGACGCGTCTGGAGGAACACACACAATCACAACTCCAGATGTAGCATCTAGCCTTTGCTGAACAACCCCTCCCCCTCTTCCTCTCCTCTCCTGGGGGATTAGAGGGGTGTGTGCGATGGCGTGCGAGGCAGGGCGGAGCGGCAGAGCATTGGGGTGGGGGCTTGGCTCCTACACACGCGCACACATACACGGAGGCTGGCATCAGCCCCGAGATAAGCAGCTGAAGGAGCTGTAATCTCATTTGGACTGGGGATGATCCCTTCTAGCCCCAGGACACTTTGGCCCTGGGCTGGATGAAGACGCTGTGTGCAACTAAACATGGAGGAGAACAAAGTTGGCCTTGTTTGCTTGCAGCTCCGATGCCAGCTTCACCACACACACACACACACACACACACACACCTCAGCAGTCCCTTCCCTTGCAGCAAGGTTGCATCTAATCCGCAGAGAATCGATTGCAGCCTGAATTCATTAGCGTGGTTACTGCTAGCAAACGGGCCTATCACGCTCATCTATCGCCATTGTACAAGATGTCGGCAGAAGCCCAACTTAATCCCCCCGCCCCATCCACCACTCACACTATGGCTGCTCTCCCATGTACACAGGCTTCAGCATCCATGCATATCTGCAAGACATCTTAAAAACACAGTCATATCAATCAGATGGGGTCAACAACACACATGGTTGTTGAACATGATACTGACTTTAGCAAATCCCTCAACTGTACAGCATCCTTACCATATAGCTGATTATGCCCATGCATTTATAGGCATGATCATGTATTCCCTTTGGCCTTCTATTTTAAAAGGGTCTGCAAAAATGGTTGGATATTAGGATTAGACCTTTTGGACTGCCAGGCTACTGTATGCAGTTACTGACCATCAGCAACTGCAACAGCAAAATAGGACCATCTAAACTTGAGGAGAGGTATACTCAGCCAGTTATCTTAACACTGATCTACAATCCTTACATTTACTACATGCATTTATTAATAGTTTTTAAAACTCCATTGTCTTCTAATGTTTGACAAAATCAATCCACCTCTATTATTGGTTCAAAATATGCATCTGTGTAAAACAGTTGGACAAGTATGTGGTTGAGAAAAAAAAAAACATGGTTTATTAAATAGAGCAATGAAATTAAATATTTTATTCTCAAAGTCAACATGTGGACTTGAAGTATGATAGGGGATTATTACTATGTTAAAAACAAGTGGGCCGTATGCAAATACAGTAAAATCCCATTTAACTGCCAATGAAGGTCTTTGAAAAATATTTGTAATAATATAATGTGAATACAGAAATTATAAACTATAATAGGTCACTCACAAGGGCTGGTGCTAATTCAACTACAGTAAAGAGGTGGAAAGGAAAAATTTTTCTTCTAATAAACAGTCATAAATATGTTGGGGTACCAAGTTACAACCCACCCCCATCTTCCAGAGCGAGTCAAGGGACGGCATAGAATATATGAATTTTAAGTCTGATAGGCAGCCTCCTTACAGAATAATTATCATAATGTGTGCAGATTCTGTAACTCTTAATAGATGTAATGGGACTTTGGCTAATTTTGCATGGCGACATAATTGCTCATTAATTATGTCGGAGAAAACTCATTAATGACGCAGAGATAGAGTATTGCCGGACAAACGAATTACGTTTAATTTGGCAGGATGGACTGGAATGAGAGCACACACTATATACTTTTATTTGGTTAAATGGGTCAGTGTAGTGCAGGCAATAACAGGAGCCTCGTGGGGGTCTCTAATGCCCTCTCCTGTCTTGGCTATTAATGTGCAAATGTGTGCCCTCCAACCCCGACAGCTGAGATGGGAAGTTTGGGAATTAGCCAAGCTAACAAGATACTGTGTTATGGGAGTCAAGCCCTGAAAATAGAGTCCACTTAGCTAGGGTCATGCTACACCTTCAAGGTGTGTGTTTGAATGGGGTTTGCATACGAATAATCTCTATAAACAGATTTAAGCATATGAATATACAGAATCTATAGACAGCGACATAAGATATTGGTAGTGGATGCTTCCTGGTTTCCAATTTAGTATGTTTGTAGTCATATTATTATTGACCAATCACATCCATGTGGAGAGCAAAATAGGCAGAACACATTGGCCAAAATGCAATCTTGGCTTGTATTAGCATTCATTTTGATCATATGTTTATAAGATTTTGCTGAATTCTAATTCAACATACAGAAGTATATCCTTCTGCATGTTTCGCAATGTGAGCACCTCTGTGTGTTTACATAGTGTGCATAGTGTGCATGTTATTGTGTGATTATGGCCCACAAAGCATGGTTGGTCTGAGACGCTTGTGCGCTTAGTGTGACCTCTAGTGTCAGAAAGTCATATAGATTAACTTTCAATAGTAATGTATTAATGCACATGGTCAGCATGAGCACTAATGTTTCGGCACAATTGTTAAAACAATTTCTTCATAAATATTTCTAGAGCAGTTGTTCTGAAACATGGTGGCATCTAAGTATTTTTACTTTTTCAATACAAAAGATATAGTACTACACACATGACTTAAAGGTTATACGTGTAATGTTTAGTTTAAAACATTTTTAAAAAGCAACCAATTTTATGGTATAAGAAATATGATATGTCAAAAAAACACTATGTACTGCGTTATTACTGAGATATTTTCTGAAATGAACAGAGAATTCCAACCCAGACAGCCTCTAAACCTTGTAATACCACTTTGTACCTCAAGGAGCAAGTCAGTATCTTACAGGCGGTAACCAAATGTGTGCACGCATTGGAATCAGTTGATAGAAAAGTATTTGTAAACTAGCGTGAATTGCATAAGGAAGTGAAGTCCGTCTGAGTAAATAAGCTTATAGTAGGCTAACATACTCAAGGCATGGATATAGGGTATAAAGGCTATAAAAAAGTATTTTAGGTGAATCTGTTAATTACACCAACATTGTTCTAGTGAAACTATAGCTTAGTTTGGTTCATACAAGACGTAGACGATCACTATATGGCATGCCACTGCACTAGAGTGAACACTTTCCACCGGTGAATCAGAAGGAGTACCGTAGCAACAATAAAAGGGCTTGATGCTCACTCAAAGTGTTTAATGGACAGGTGTGTAAACCACTATAAAGGCAAACGGGGCATAATGACCTGATTGGACAATTCAAAGCCGTTCTTTTCGCCAGTCCCCATTTACTTCGTGTTTAGATAGCATTGCTGTTGTTCTGTGGCCGTCTCCTGTTTCCAACAGTCGACGATAAAATCCAGCTGTCATTTTAAAGGAAACCTACAGAGACTTGAGTCAAATAAAATTATTTATTTAAGGATAAGCTGCGTCGTTTTGCCATTTGAAGATGTCAACTTGCAGTTAGGTAGGCTGTCAATAATGTTTCAGTTTTGTCAATTGCAGTATGCTGTGTTAGTGCAGATTTTTGCCCAGATCTTTTATTTTCATGAAACAACATCAATATCCACATTTAAAGTGTAGGCTACGCGCAATTTCGCTGACGAGACCCTTGTAGGCCAATGCCTATTTTTATATTTAGTTTGATTGATACGTCTAGTAAATAATGATTGCATGTTTTTGTAAAAAAAAACAAAGAATGGAGTGGTGTTCGAAATGACACACAAAGTATTTTTTCTGGCTATGCTGCAGGTTGAATTGTGCTATTCTTGCCTTGCCTAGGCGAAATCACTTTTTTTACTGTATGACCATATGACTGTATAAGCGGATTGATGAATGAGAAATTGGCAATAGGAGCTAGGGCTGGGCTATATATATACAGTATCTCACAAAACTGAGTACACCCCTCACATATTTGCAAATATGTGAGCATATCTTTTCATGTGACAACAATGAAGAAATTACACTTTTCTGCAATGTAATGTAGTGATTGTACAGCTTGTAGAACAGTGTAAATTTGCTGTCCCCTCAAAATAACAACACACAGCCATTAATGTCTAAACCGCTGGCAACAAAAATGAGTACACCCACAACACTCTAGGCATATTTATATAAAAATTCTTTAAACATAGATTAGTACTCTTTTGTATCAAAGCTCACGTTCAAGTGGGTACGTTCAGGAGTACGTACCGGTTTGAGAAACACTTAGACAGTATGTATTACAACATAGAATCTAAGATGTGTCTAAAGACCACCCAGCTATGTATAGTAGGCACTATTTAAGTGGGACAAGTCTAAACTGAAGTAAAGTACTGGCCTAACCCAGCTCACAAAATCAAAAGCCCTGCAATGTTGAATGTA
The DNA here is from genome assembly GCA_025447795.1 of Speoplatyrhinus poulsoni. Classification (NCBI taxonomy): domain Eukaryota; kingdom Metazoa; phylum Chordata; class Actinopteri; order Percopsiformes; family Amblyopsidae; genus Speoplatyrhinus; species Speoplatyrhinus poulsoni. Next base: position 4,547 of record JAOEGT010050209.1, on the reverse strand, counting down.
ACACACACCCTTGTCCCACAGCTGAAACCATCCCGACACCTGAGGGACAGCGTACTCTACAGTTACAAGACCCCGCCCAAGTAGCCAGGAGGGTCCCTGAGGGCCAGTAACTCTACTCTCCTCTCTGCCAGCACCTGGTGAGGGCGAGCTAGAGGGCACAGGGCCTCCTGAAAGTGTCGTAGAGTCACACATGATTGCTGTTGTCTGTTAGGTGGTGAGTGACACATTGATCTGACAAATTCAGATCACAGAGAACCTGCTCACACAACTGTTAATCCATGACCCATTTCATTTACATTTGCCAGTGCACCAGCATCCACAATGGTATACTGGTATATAATGGTGGAACATTACCAAACTATAACCACCACAATTGGGTGTATTAATTGAGCCTGACCAGTAGGAGTAACAATTGTAAAACTGAGAAAGAAATCCTTGATACAAAGGTTCACAGTCTCATTTTGGGATAGCGGTCTGCTACACACTAGGGTTGGGTACTGCCAAGGACCTCGCGATCACCATAAATGGGTCACAAGACCTATCACGATACATTGCAATAGGATACATATTGCAATACTTACATAATTAGCTGAACATTTTTCAACAGAGCTGAAAATACAACAATCTAAGTAATATGAATGACAATACTGTATATTGATAACTCAATTTGAATTAAACGAGTCACTACCTCATAAATCCTCATGGTGGCGCTTATCAAATTAATTAGGGTAAATGTGGCGAAGAAGAAAAACAGACAGCGGGACAAACAAAGCAAATCAGAGGCACAGTCACTATGGATCTATAATCCAAAAATACATCTATCACCATCTCTCGACACAATTTTTGTTTATTTTAGTAGCCTAGACGCAATTATAATAGGCTATGCCTTGCAATGCATTTGCTACTTAGCGTAGGCTAGAGGTCTTCACGGGTCCTCCAAGACCCGACCAGAGACCCGACCGGATCAAACTTTCAGTGTTTACTCGGATCTGGGTCGGGTCTGACATAAATGCTATGATTCTCGGGTAAATGTGATTTACCAATTGGACCCGTTCATTAATTAATACATATATTTACATTATTATATGTAGCTTAATATATATATAAAGAAGCAATTACAAAATGTTGAAACCAAAAAAAAAAAAAAAAAAAAACTGCATTTCTTTGTCATGGTTTGATGAAACAGGCAGGTTCAGTGGTGCCGGTGCACTGGATATACTATTGCTGGATTGCGCTGGATATACTATTGCCAGCGTTCCTGAACATGTATAGACTATACTTGCTTATACTTTTACTTGCTTCCAGATCTGATAATGGTCCGTGATAGGAATTACAATTTTAAACATCGAATAGGTACAGCCTTGGCTTCCGTTGGTAAGTCTAAATTATTAAATCAAATGTGATCGAAATATAATATGCTTCCTTTTATCATTTGACGGCAGTGTGAGTGTGGAAACCTGTGTGTTCCTCAGCCAACTTTTATGCACTATTCCTTGACCATTGATGGCGACATGGCGTCGCCTTTTGCGACACAATTTTAAGGTTCAAGATAACAAAGGAGTGGGTTTGGGACAACTCTGTGAATGTCCTTGAGTGGCACAGCCAGAGCCCAGACTTTAACCCGATTGAACATCTGTGGAGAGATCTGAAAATGGCTGTGCACAGACGCTCCCCATACAACCTGATGGAGTGTGAGAGGTCCTGCTAAGAAGAATGGGAGAAAAAAAATAGGTGTGCCAAGCTTGTAGCTTCATACTCAAAAAGACTTGAGGCTGCATTTGCTGCCAAAGGTGCTTCAACAAAGTATTGACCAAAGGTTGTGAATGTGTATTTATTCATAATACATTTGCAAAAATGTAAAACAAACTTTTTTCACTTTGTTATTATGGGGTATTGTGTGTAGAATTTTGAGGAAAAAAGTTTTAATCCATTTTAGGCTCTAACATAAGATGTGGAAAAATGTAAGCGCTGTGAATACTTTTCAGATGCACTGTATGTGACTATTTACGGAGCCAGGGCTAAATTTCTGATTATTTTTTTCAACATGCTCAGAGAACAGTAAAATAGCGAAATGCAAGGAGGTATTTGGTGAATTTGACTAAATGTGTTTTACTGTAGTAGGACTGTCGCGGTTAAGAAAATGCACATGCGGTGATTTAGGTTGGCCCAATACCGCGGTATTATCGCCATTATTTTGTTTTGAATGGTCAAGTTCGTGGCGCAGAGCTTTCGAAATAGTGTGATTCTGGGGCATTTATAGGCAAGGCGATCTCAGTCCGTGGTGAGACAGCATACGCTTTATGGTGAGCTTGCAAATTACTTGCATCAAAGCTTCGTTTCATTTATATATCGTAACTGTGCAATGTGTTTCTGTGTACTGTCGCACACGCGCGTGCTGTGAACGTGACATGAAGAAAGCAGGGCATGCGCATATAAACATGTTTAAACCATATCTATAATTTAGACTTGTGTCAAAGCCCTACACTTTTAATTAATGATAATTTTAACATCAAAGACTAATTCAGATTTACCGGCATGTAAACAAAGTCGACGAGAAATGTATCATACCTAATTGAAGTTTAAAGCGGTCGCTAAATCAGAATGTGTCCATTCCTCAATTTGTAATCCTTCAAATGGTCCACACGATCAAAATAAAACGAATTAATCCAAGTGAATGTTCTCCTGTGCAGCCAATAGCTCACATAATTTGTCAAATGAAGATGTCACTTTTACCTGACAAACAATTGCTATATGTATACTATGTTTTTTTTTTGTTTGTTACCTGGCTACAAAATATCATTTTTAGTTTTCACTCCTTTTCGTTCTTCTATGTCAAATAGACCTGTATGTGAAAGGCACATTGTCTCTGTGTTTAAAATATGCGCCAGTTAACTAGCAGTGCCGACAGAATTAACGATTGCTCGTTAACTGTCTATAAAGAAAGAAGGAGGTATAGATAATATGCATACTGGCTTAAATAATACATTTAGTAGTATTTATCATCATTTTGTATTTTGCTAAAGAAATTAACCACAGAAAATGAAATATGTGAAACCTAAGCAATTCATGTTATTATATACAGTTCATGATAGTCTCTCATGCACACATATATACACACACACACACACACACCTCACAGCAATGCACAAAATACCACAGAATGCAAAAATATCAAGTGGTGTAATTAGAAATTGGAGCATAAAATGCACCAATCCAATGCAGCAGATATGGCTATATTAAGGTTATTTGTGTTTGTACCTGAATCTTCCATCAGTTCTAATTGCACTTAAATGCTCTAAATTGGTTTAGTTTTGACATATTTTTTATACAATTTAGGCAATACAAATTTAGATTTTTCTAAAATAAACAAATTTGTTGTTCATTATATGATGACATTTCCTATTTTCTCTTTTGTATATATGTACTATTACTATTTAATATAGCAAAATATATTATATTCATCCATGAATCGTTGGAATAATCGGTAGATTACTCGATTACTAAAATAATCGATAGCTGCGGCCCAAGTTGTCTTTTTACACTTTTATAAGGCAGCGTCCAGTTAACAGAACGGCTTGATATAAGCCATGTAACTTACTCTTTTTGGCAAGTTGAACAATAGTATGTATATATATTTCCTCTCCGTGTTTATTTTAAAATATATAGATGCTCAAAGTCTCTTGTCAGTGTAATCCAATCCAATGTCATATGTAAGTAGGCTACCATGACAGCTACTGTAGCTACAGTCTCTAGATTAAAAATAGGGTGAAGTGAACATGAGCGTCTTCGTGGCGCATGCATACGGCGCTGCATCTGTGAAAATATAGGCCTATACCATCCATCAGTAAGTAACTGTCCATATATTATCGGTCGTGGCGGTCAAGCTGAATACCATCCGACTCCGGTAACTAGATGGTTGATTGTTGCATCTCCTAAATGTACACAGGCTCTCCACTCACCTGAGCTGGGCCAGGACAATCTGCAGAAATCCAAGGGCAGAGTTGAGCTCCGACTGGTGACAGGCAGGTAGCAACCAATCGAAGCCCTCTCCCAGCAGCTTCTCCTCAGACAGGCAGAGGCTGCCACTGGTTTGGAAGACCTCTGCTACGCCATCCAGGAAGGAGGCCAGGGGCCCCCAGAGGGCCAGCCTGCGAGAGGCCTCAGTGGTCTTTTTGTAGAACTCCTTAGCTGTCTCATTAAAGGAGGAAGCCAGCCAGCTGGTATGAGCCCCCACGTCCAGACCTCTCTCCTGGTAGTGAAGACCGGCTAGTGTCAAAACTTAACCAGCACGATAAACAATATACACCTCATGGACATGTTTGAGGTGTGATTTACACAAGTGTGTCTTAAAATGCGGACTGGAACCCCCCAAATGGGTCACATGATGCTTCTGGGAAGTCCCAATAGTTTTAAAAATATATTTTTTATCTGTTTTCTATGTTACAGATATCTGACATCTAAAGTGGTGCCTTTGCCGTCGTTACGCGTCGCGAGTACTTGAGAAGGCCAGTAGAGGCGCCAGAGTTCTAATTATTGTAACTGTATGT
>JAOEGT010050189.1:8520-19874 GCA_025447795.1 Speoplatyrhinus poulsoni | reverse complement strand
CCCCCCCCCCCCCCCCTTCCTCTCTCTCTCACCCCCCCTCTCACTCTCCCTCTCTCTCTGGCTTCCAGCTAATCTCCTCCTCCCGGCTGCGGCCTCTATTTCAGCATCAGAAAGTGCTCCGCTGAGTTCTGAAGGCGGTGCAGCTTTCTTTTCCTGTTTTGTGCCCCGCCCCCACGCACGATGGAAGGCAAGGGCGCCAGCGCGCTGCTTATCTGCCTCTTAATTGGCTCAGAGCGACGGCGCCCACGCAGCGCTATGCTGCAGGCAGCCAGCGCAGGTCGTCTCATTTCTGCGACGAGACTAAAGTCAGGGGGATTTATATGTTACCCCCATTTGCTGCTGGTCAAGTCACACCGCCTGAAGAATCAATTAATCAGCAGGGGGGCCTGCTGGTCACAACAGCTGCCAGATAGAAGGACACGACGTTAGCAAGCTTATACCAGTAAACTGATACCAGCAGGAGCTGGGAGAGCTCACTCAATATATCGGTTAGGCCAGCAGAGCCTCTTGGAGCGCACAGCTATACTGCTCAAACTGCAGGATTAGCGACACTGAAAATGGGAACTCAACATGAATTGCATAACGCTCTCTGGTGTGTAGAGGCGTATAGCATATCAATATGTGCAAAGAGCAGAGCAGAGCAGAGATACTGTAGAAACCACCGGCAAACGGTCTGATAAACCAACTTTAACTCTACCTTGAACAAGGGCACCCATGTGAACAGATGGAAGATTGAAACATTCAACACAGCTGAATTGCTGTCTCTTGACATGTTATAAAATGTTAAGTATTCTCAGAAGAGTTTTTCGAAGGCGAGACAGGTGGTACATCATGGTCTAAGGGACTTCATAAATCAGTGAACACATTATCAATATGAAAGATCTGCTCAAATATTCAGCAATGTGTGCTTCAGCTGTTAGCATGAATCTCCCGATTGGCGATAAGTGGCTGGTAAAATTTTATTTTTTAAACCACATATTAGTGTCGTCATGTCTTTCGTTTAACATGGGAAGATGGCTTCGGCATCTTAGATTTGAGAAAACCATCTGTTTGGAGAGCCACTTCTCTATTCTGGTGTTCCACTTATGATTTCACAGAATGATTTATCTGTGTGTGTGTGTGTGTGTGCACGTGTCCTTGCAGGGACTATGATTTAAATTGCAGATGTAATTTAACATTTTTTTGACTCTCCATTTTCCTGTTATGCACTGGGTCTTTCTGTGCGGTGTCAATGGGTTAACGCAAATGGACACCCATATTGCATGATTACATCTGCCACGGTAATTTCACCATTATGCTGCGTTATCTGCACACCAGGGAGGTTCTGTGTGTGTTGGGTACCTGTGTGTTGGACGGAGGTGGCGCTCACAGTGCTGATGATGTTCAGGTCCTGGAACAGAGGCAACCCCCCGGCGGCCCGCAGGTCAGAGGCCGGTCGGCTCAGCCGGTCCACCCCGGTGATGGTGATCCTGGGTTCACTGGGCTGCTGCACCAACACCACCGCATCCACGTCAGGGATGGTGATGCATGTGTCCTCCCCAAAGCACCTGCGCCATCGCCATCGCCGGCGGGAGTGTGGGGGGGAACACAGGCATGAGATAAGAGGGTGAGATGTCTTCAGCAGGGTATCATTGGTGCACATTGGTATACTGGTTTCATTTGTATTGTAACTGACAATCCCTTACATACAATATCTCATCCTGCTGTCAAATAGATGTGAATGAGTGGCAGTATAGGCCGGCTTCAGGTAGGTTCAAAATGAATACATTTTGGCTGGTGGGTGCAGATAATAAATAAAACTGATTACAAAGTCTGACCCTATAGGTCAGACTATGTAATGCTAAGTAGTGGTGAGGAGCCATACAGTATGCACGACACAGAACTAGGTTATATCGGGATTAAAGTGTAACTGTACCCCAGCGCTGAGCCTGACTCCACCCACTACAATTTTGAAAAATGTGTCAAGGAGCCATTAACATTAAAGTTAACATGTTATTGTGATAACTTATGAGCATACTGAATGTACCGCTGAAAACCAGCCAGGTCCTGGGGTAATTTTTAACAAATATGACGTGTAGCTCTGTTTTCAGCCCGTGCAATGCAGATTTTTCATAAAATCGGGACTGTTGTCAATATTACCACCAGCACTGATGTGTCTGTTCACAGATCAATCCTATTACTTTGATTACAGCTCAAAAACACATTTTAGGGTGCAGTTACACTAATAATAACAACAACAGGATCTACATTAACCATCATTGACAATGGACTGAGGAAACAGACTAAAATACAAGACAAGGAGAGGCAGACCATTGGACAAGAACGAGAGGCATGGTGAAGCTCATTAGACAAGGCAGACAAAGGTTGTACACGTAACCTAATTAACAATGAAGCACAGTGAGTTGGAACAGTGAAACAGTAATCACAGGGAAACACAACTAACGGACAGGTACCACGAGACAGTCAACAGTTACAGATATACAGTGTTAGCTTGTACAGTGTGCTGTACTATTACAGGTGAAAGCAGGGATTCTGGAGACATTGTTGATCGCTGACTCTTCGCAGCACCTATAATTTGTGCTCGCAATAAAAACAGCTTGTGTTTTGTTTGCTACTGTTCTTTGTACTGTATCTTCTTGTACCGTTTATTTGTGTTCTGTTGTGTTCTGTCTGAGTGACAGCTTATAATTGGCCATATTCAGACAACTCTTAATGGAGCAGCACAGCTGTCTACTTTACACAACCTAGACTATAACTGAGAGAACGATAGCAAATCAAGCACATAGATGCAGTTTACGCATCAAAACAATGGAGAGGAAAAAAAGAGACAAAACTAAACAGACATTAAAATGAGTGTGAGAAGGAACAGAAATGCTTGACAGAGAGGGAGCCGTGAGAAACAGCAACCAAAGGGGTGTATTTAGATTTCACCCATGTGTCTTTCAAGCTCACAATCATCTGTCAGTAGGAGGGACACCCGTGCTTTCCTTCCCTGCTGAGCCAAAGAAAGCAATAATAACAAGCTGATTTCGCTGTACAACATGTTTTCTCACCTCCGCTCGCTTTATACACTTGTACAGTCAAAATCTTTATCAAATATACTTTTCTGTTTGTCAGTATCCAACTGGCACTCTCTCTCTCTCTCTCTCTCTCTCTCTCTCTCTCTGTCTACATATCAGCTTTGTATATAAATCGTATTTGAGACAAACCGGATTTTGCTGCATACGGTAATCTCTCCTCTTCGCTACAGCATTGATCCCTGGCGATGTGTGTCGGTTGCGGTGCTTTGCTGTTGTTGTGAGCTGCGGGAGACACGCTCCTCGATGCAGAGAGATTGCTGCATGGGTCGCACAGCCGAAGCATAAAACAAATGGACCCCATCCAATTTAATTATGAAGGAGTATGACAGGGGGAGCCTAAAAGGCCGTCGCGGAGATTAGCGCTACTTACTTTTATTTTCCCGATGCCTGCAGTAATTGCGGTTATTAGGCATCAGCGCAAAACATGTTTTAATTGTGTTACAGGCAATTACTTAGCAACCCAGTTTATTTGTTTGTGGTGATGCTGACCCTCGCGATGGTGGCATGGCGGGACGTGGCATGGCGGGAGGCCGTGTTTTGGCTCTGTAATTGAGACTGCTCTGGATGAAGTTCTACACCAACGCATTTAGAGGCCGGTGCCTGTTATCGATACGATCCTGGACAGACACCAAGCCTGTGTGCGCAGCGACTCATCTCACATACACACACGTACTGTACATGCACACACACACAAAAAGATCCACTCACGCACACACACGCACACATGACAGCCTGTTGTCTAGGGGGGGAAGAAAATGAAACTTTATTACAACATTAAGCAGCATCTCAAGTTTAGCCGTAATTATAATAATGTATTCTTTGATAATTGGTGCGCCTCTAGCCCCAATGCTTCCTCTCACCCCCACCCTGCTGAAGCTCATATATGCCTGCACACCCACACACACACACCCACACATGCACACACACACACGCGCACGTGCACGCACACACACAAACACACACGCGCACACACACACACACACATGCACACACACACACGTGCACGTGCACGCACACACACACAAACACACACGTGCACACACACCCACACACACACACCCACACATGCACACACACATACGTGCATGCGCACGCGCACGCACACACAGACACACACACACACGTGCACGCACACACACACAAACAAACACACACACGTGCATGCACACCAACACAAACACACACACACATGCACACACACCCACACAAACACACACACGCACACGCACACACACACATAGACTCTCTCTCTCTCTCTCTCTCTCTCTCTCTCTCTCTCTCTCTCTCTCACTCACACACACACACACATGGCCACAGACACCCACACACACAGACTCTCTCTCTCTCTCTCTCTCTCTCTCTCTCTCACACACACACACACACACACACACACACACACTCTCTCTCTCTCTCTCTCTCTGACACACACACCCTCACTCTTACTTAACTCACTCACTCTCACACACACACGCACGCACACACACACACACTCCATCTCTCTGGGTGAATCAGACGGCCTGAAGCTTGTTTCTTTTCTCTCAAAATGGATTCAGACCCACGGGCTTATATGGCTATTTTCATTACACACGCACGCACGCGCGCACACACACACACACACACACACACAGACACACGCACGCACACGCACACACACACACACACACACACATGCACACGCACACACATGCACGCACGCAAGCACTCACTCACTCTCTCTCTCTCTCTCTCTCTCTCTCTCTCTCTCTCTCTATCCCTCTCTCTCACCAGGTTACTACCCCTTCTTGAAGATCTACCAGTCTATGCAGTTGGTCTATACCTCTGGCATATAGTGAGTCTCTTGCCCCTGTTATCAGAAACAATGGTTACTACAGATTCATGTTTTAATACTAGAAATGCATATCAATTCCTAACATCAGCTGCACATTGGCCTGTACTGTACATTTACATACATATTGCATATCTTTCTATTGTTTTGGTGTGGCATATTATTTGTACAGTATATTCTTACCAGGCTTGGGGTATAGGTTATTAATGTCCAGAAATCGACAATGTTAGAGAAGCAATAGTGAAGTGAAAATATGTATGATGTGTAAGCATAAGAAACGTTTTCCACATTACAATAACGGTAACTACAATTGGGCCCAGATGCACACGCACACACACACGCACACACACACACGCACACACACACGCACACACACACGCACACACACACGCGCAGTGCTAGCATTCCAAGCATTTAATCAAAGCCACAGGTCAGGGCAGAGGTGAGTCAGGCTCAGGCAAGGCACAATAACGATAACAATAATCCCGAAGTCAAAATCAGACACAGAAAAGGGGACATGGTATATAGGCAGCTTTATGATAAAACGGTGCTAACAAGGTGAACTCTACAAACTAGCAACAAACAATGACAAACGGGTTATAAGCACAGCAAGGGTAAAATTATTTGAAACCATGGTAACCATTCTCCCGCTGTGTAACCGGTGGACGTCAGCAGGGAGGTGAGGCTAGACAATGAGTTTTTGGCGGGAAGTTAAGTCCTCAAATGAATTATATATAATTTACAATTTTCCTTATTTACATACATTTTAGATGATCTACTAAGATTATCTAATTATATTGGATGGTCAACATTACATACTGGCATTGTAATACCTTCTTTATATAACAAACAAATATGTAAGGGAAAATGCCATTTAATGGCAAATATTTGACTAATATCTAGTCATATTTGTAAGTTGTACTAATATGACACAAATGTGTCCCACAGTGTAACAGGCAGGATTGTGTGTGTGCTGTGTCGCCCACAGTGACTTACAAGGCACCGGAGGGAGAAGGCTGTGTGTGACCATTGAACCAGCACTTCTGCTTAAAGGTGACATCATGGTGAGTGGGACAGTATACATCATGTATGGTTATGCATATATCAGTCATATACAATTATAGATAAACAAGAAAAGAAAAGGTTTTTAGAACGGTTTCATTTTCAGAGTATTTACGTCTCTCTCTGCTGCCCCCTGCAGGTGAAGTGCTACCACAGACAAGTCCAAAGTGCTGACAGGGACACTGTTTTTAGGCTGCAGTTCCACACCTGCACCATCCATGGATCCCAGCTGTGGTTTGGCAAAGGGGAGCTGGATGAGGCTTGTACAGGTACAGGAAACTAGCTTGTTGTTTGGGCATGAAATTGGACATGCAGAAATCTGAATACAATTGTTTTACATTTCTGATAATATGTATATTAATTAATATTATATTGAAATGAAATAAAAATGAAATAATATATTTGTACTAACAAATATTAGATATATTATTGAATACTAAATATATACCTACTCTTGAGGGAACGTAATGGCAGATGTAAAATGAAGGTTCCATCTGTCTCCTAATCTCTATAAATGTGCTAGAACAAATAATACAGTCCCACGTGAAGGGCGGCAAGTGGCACAGTGGTAGAGCAGGGTGATAGGTGATCAAGAACTCCACACCAAGTGTTGAGGTGCCCTTGAGCAAGACACCTAACCCTAACTGCTTCCGGTGGTCAGGTGTCTCCTTGCATGGCTGAATGTGTGTGTGAATGTGAGGCAAATAACGTCAAGTGCTATATCAGTGCAGTCCATTTACCAGTTAATAGGATAAAATGTGGCTAATATAGCTTCCCTGAATAGTCTTCTGCTGTCAATTCAGAAGTAAACACTAATACTTGAAAACGACTATCGTCTAATTTATTTGATATTAACTTGCTGGAAACTAATGCAGTGTCTGGGAATGTATTGACATTGTGTTTGCTGCTGTGAGCGTTCTCCTAACAATGTTGTTAAAAGAAACTCCTTAATTATGCTAGTAGTAGTTTAATACACACAGAAAGCTCAGAGGATGGGTTAGGCTATTACTTAATTCCATAATGGGCCTGCACATTAGCACATTTCCTTGGCGTTTACTTTCTGAGAAATGGCAGAAACACATCCAACTGAACACAGTGACTGCAAGGCAGTCGAGGAGGCACTGTGTTTGGTCGCCACTCCTTGCCGAATGAAGCATTCAGCAATGTAAGCAGAGAGTTCATCCACCTCTGTGGAAGATATTAGTCAGGTCCCAAAATGAGCTGCAGGCTTGACATAGCAATGGTATGCTTTCATAAGCCTGGATCTCTGGGAGATTCCCTTTACACAGTCCCACAGCAGGTTTAACAATCAATGTATTAATTAATAATGAAAATTATTAGATATTTAATGTCCAGTAATTCCCTTGTGGTTGAAACCAGACTGTATAAGTGGACAAACCCTCCGTGATGTCACCATAGCTTTTCTCAAGAACGGGTTTGAAGACCACGCTGTGCTGGCTATGGCCGTCGCCATCTTTCCGGTACCTGACGCTGCCTGTAACTCCCCCTATCTATTATAATGGGATAAATGTATGGCTAATATATTTTTATATGATGAGTTATATAACAATGTACCGCCCGCAGTTGTCATGGACAGGAAATCTACCTATAGAGACCAGAATACTTTTTTGAACCAGACTGTGAACATGTGCTTTTTGCTGTAAAATCAGTAAATGTAACATTGGAGTCAATGGAAATGTACTCTTGTTCTTTCTTTTTTTTTGGCACTTGTATTCATTCAAAGGTTCCCATTTGTTTAGAGGGGCTCACACTCTACTATTCTCTTATATTAACTCTCTATCATGCAGTTTTCCTAGGCTCAGTCCCTTTTCTAAGCCTTTGTGTTTTAAATGAACATTTTATGGTAAAACAGATTTTTTTGCTTTGTTCCAAATACCCCATGTTGTCTTCTCCTCAGATGAGCGTTTTCCCTCCGACGCCACAGTTGAGTTTGTGTTCTCTTCTGGACCAGAGAAGATCAAAGGTTGGTTTCCTTGTGTGTTAATGCAGAGGCTCCTCACTCCACACGGTGTGCCATCAGAGAGCAAGCAACTAATAGATTGTACTGTACTGAATTGGTTCTCTAGGCCGTGAGTACCAGAAGAATGATCCAGCTGTCACAGTGGACTACAACACAGCAGACCCTGTGGTTCGCTGGGACTCCTATGAGAACTTCAACCAAAGATACCAGGACAGTCTGGAAGGTAGCATGTAAACTCTCTCATTCTCTCAGATATAAGACAGGTAACTAAGCTTAGGCATTAGTTTAAGCATTTAGGCATTCGTATTGCGCCGCTAGAGGTGAAATTCTTGGACCGGCGCAAGACGGACGAAAGCGAAAGCATTTGCCAATAATGTTTTCATTAATCAAGAATGTTGCATTAGGCATTTAGTTTAAGCGAGGCTAAACTAAACTTAATAATGGACAATAACACGCGTCTAGTCAATCATCAAAACATCAACAACAAAAAGCAATTACTGTTGCAGTTTGTGATGTCACTAAACCAACCACAAAGACGGTGTTGGTCATAGGCGTAGATTTTGGGGGGATACAGGGGATGTATATATTTAAAACACAGGTATTTGTCCCCCCAAATAAAAACATCAAAGAAGCATCATGGGCCGTCCAGATATTTCGGAGTAACTTATTAAACCTCTTGACAGTGTTAGCCGTAACCTAGACTAGTCCTTGATGGAGTATTGGTTCAGACTGATATTTTAATGTGCACATTGCTCACCTCCAGCCATATGGCTGTATGATGGCACATTTAGCACTAATATACTTGATCATTGTTTTAATCGGTTATGGCCCAAATGTGTAGTATGCAATTCCTGTTTTAAGTCAGCTATAGTTTAGCCTATGTAGGCCTATATGATTCCTTAAGAATATCCCTAAAACACAGATGTTATGTTTTGAATTAGCAGTTTGAATGAACATGAGAATATTAACTTTAACAACTGTATTACAGTAAAATGTGTTCATTTATTATTTACGTAAATAGGTGCCACATGCTCATTTAATCGTCCATCAAAGAAAAGAGGACAGATGAGTAAGCCATGTTTGTGTGTTGACTAGAAGGGATATTAAATAAGAAAATATGATATACCTACAGGAGAATTTCAAAGGAATACATACTGTTTGGTACTCTTACTGCATTATATTCCATTATATTTTGAATTGCCCCAGGTTTATTGTAGTAAAGTAAACAAATAAATATACTTTTCCACCATAAATTGATGCAGAAAAGGCAGAGTAAGTCTTTGATGCTCAACCTTTCCTGGTAGAGGACCCCCAAACCCCCCACTTAATGTCTAAACTAAATCTATGCCCATGGTATTGGTTGTCATGCCCCACAGATGTGAGATGTGAGACACTGGGTGTGTCCGCCCCAAGCATGGTGTGTAGGCTACAATTCAGCCATATTATTATTTATTTGACATATTTTAAACTTGTATTTCACAGGTGTTTCTATTAATTGTCATGGGGTCTGTACTGTATTTCCATGTTCCTAGCAAATGAACACTGACTGTTTTTGAACTTAGTACAGCAAATAATCTATCAATAAACTGCTATGGATAATTTCTTACTTCCCAACTTCAGTAAAAACTGCTATTTTACATATTTTTGAGCCACATCTCCTCACAAAGCATATACTTTTTATACAAACACGACATAGAATACACATATGAAATACAAAGTATATTAATATACTGTATTAATACTGTATGTAAACATACATAAACACAGTTTGAAAAATGTATGCTGACTGTGTGTGTGTGTGTGTGTGCGCGCGTCAGACATCGCCCACACCCGGGGTCCAGTGGACGGCAGTCTCTACGCTCAAATCAAGAAGAGGCGTGGCCCCGGCTCCAGCTCCCTCTCCTCCACCAACGGCAGCAGCCCGGGGCCCGGCTTCACCGACGACAGAGCCAATCACGCGGCCAATCCCAGCTCGGACTCCGCCCTGTCAGCTCACTCCTGCCACTCCAACCTGTCGTCCTGCGGCCGCGCCGATGAGCCCGTGGGACCCCCGGCACCGACCAGACAGGAGCGCGAGGAACTGGAGCGACTCCTGGGGGGCATGGAGGGAAGCCGCGGCGGCGAGCGCGAGACGGCCATCTTGGACGACGGAGACTCCCTGCCTCCTCCGGAGCGCCCCCTGCGGCTGGGCCGCTCCTGCTCCTGCCGGGCGGGCTACCGCTCGCAGCGCTGCGCCCAGCCCGGCTGCGAGCGCACGCTGCTCATGCCCAACGGCTACTGCCTGGACAACGGGCACCCGCCCTCGCACGTGGACCTGTGCCAGCACTACAGCCCCCTGCAGCAGCCCCTGCCCCCGCCGGACCTGCTGTGGGACCGCCACCGGGGCCCCGCCCACTGCCTGCACCGCTCCTGCTCCGAGGCCACGCCCCCGCCGCCTCGCCACCTGTGCCCCTACCCGCCCCCCGACTACGGGCCCTACCAGCCCCCTCCCCCGCCCCACAGCAAGCCCTCCAGCCCCACCTACCACGACATCATGCTGCTGGACGCCCCGGCGCCCCCCGGTTGCCCCTGCAGGGACTGCGGCCCGCGCAGGGAGGACCCGGGGGTCTACCGCGGTGGCCTGAGGCTAGAGCGGCCCGCCAACAATGGCTTCCCCTGGGAGCGGGAGGTGGAGCTCCAGCAGCGGGAGGCGGGGCTGAGGCGGGGCCCGGAGCTCCACCACTGGGACAGGCGGGGCAGGGAGATGCCCCTTCCCTGGGAGTGGGAGCGCGAGGCGGAGTACTGGCACCGCCGGGCCACCGTGGCCTCCTACGACCTGCCGGCCTTCACCTTTGACCCCCTGCCTTCAGGCCACCCGGCCTACCCGGAGGCGTCGCGCTCGCACGCCCACTCCCACCTGGACCACAAGTACAGCAGCAGCAGCAGCGGCTACCAGACGCCGCGGCCGCCCTGCCCCTGCTCGCCCGCAGACAGCCGCGGCTACGCCTCGGGCTACCAGTCCGAGTCCACCTCCCCTCTGCCCCCGCTGTGTCACCACGGCAACGTGCCCGCCGAACACGCCGCGCATCTGCATCGCCATGCGGACCTGCAGCCGTCGTACGGCTGCGACTCACACACAGGTGAGTCGGGTGCACAGGTTAAAGGGTAAAAGGGTTAACAGGTTTATAGGTTAACGGGTTAACAGGCTAACAGGTTAAATGCTTAAATGGTTAAAGGGCCAACGGGTTAAAGGCTTTAAGGGTAAACGGGTTAAAGGGTTTATAGGTTAACGGGTTAACAGGCTAACAGGTTAAATGCTTAAAGGGATAAAGGGCTAACGGGTTAAATGTTTTAAGGGTAAACGGGTTAAAGGGTTTATAGGTTAACGGGTTAACAGGCTAACAGGTTAAATGCTTAAAGGGATAAA
>JAOEGT010050188.1:0-26340 GCA_025447795.1 Speoplatyrhinus poulsoni | reverse complement strand
TGAGAATGTTATTTGGCCTTAGCTCCTACAATCGTTAGCATCTGGCCACATGTTGATAATGCAGCATTGTCATAAAATATACTTGTTTCCTCTCCACTTCCCGATAGTAGTCATAGATGATGAAGACAGTCACACTGATTCTTTTTATATTCTGCTCATTACTCTGTCTCAGAGTGTACTGAATTAGTCACTCTGTCCATTTATTCCATGCACACCGCCACAGGCTGCTAGTGGCTGAAGCATGTCAAACCCCTCATATTGATGTTGTCAAATAAAAGTTATTTGTAAGCATTTTCACAAGAAAATGGGGTATTTCGCCATTCAGCATCAATAGGCCGACAAGTTGCGTGGAATGAACACCAAAGGGTGTGCTCCGAAAGGCCCTAATCGGTCTAGTGAAGTATCTGGTGTTCATGTGGCTGTAAGTTGTATATGTCCTGCATACTGTAGGTTATCTACAGTTACAGAATACATCCACTTGTGGCTGATGGGTCTTCTTACCCAGTGAATAAAATGTTAAATGCCACAATTACACTTACACTCGAGCATAATACAAAGCGCAACCTCACCTTGGAATTTCATGTCGGAACACCGAGTTCTGATTTGACACCATGGCTTCTCACACCGTCAAATTAATGAATATTACAAGTTTTAATATTTTTTATTTAAACACATCGAAATGCAATTTAAATTTAATTAAGTTAGGCTATATTAGTCTAATTATACACATACAATTTGCTATAATATATAACTTGTATATGTTATATAACTAATAATGTGTTATTGTTATGAAGCTATTAGTGGTTTTAACGGCTACAGTCAACCAGGCTAAAAAATAACACAAGAATGTCAGTATAGTTCATGATGCTGGTATGCAACAAGTCAGGCTCAATGGTCGGGTGTCTATGTTTTTCGACATCCCACCTCACACAAGCCTGAACGCATAGTGACACGTTTCCCAGTTTCGAACTTCCCACCGACTAATGTTGGGCAGCATAAGAGATATTAAGGAAAGAGTGTTGACAGAGTGTTGAACTGCAAACAAAATAGCCTCAGTGCTCCCTCAGAATCTCCACCACCCACACACACACAGGTCACACAAGGACCAAATAGTGCTGTGTGATCTGCAGCTCTTTCCTTGTGTTCCCATTTAAAGTGCTAGGACTGTGCTTTTAAACTTGCACACAAAATGTATAGCTAGTGGAGCGCAAGGAGATGTTAGCTGAATTTTACAGCATAGTTTGAATCTGAAGTGTATTGGATTAGAATTTCTAGAAAGTACAAGTGTTTACACAGGAGAACATGTAGAAAGAGGCAGCATTAGCTGCTGTTCATTATGATGTGTATATTTGCGGCTTTTTTCCCCATTGAATTAAAAATAGTTTGGAAGTGTTTTGTGACTGAAATGTCGCTCTCCCAATATATTGCTTGTCTTCCTTTGTGAATTCATTCTTCTGTATAGTCCCGTGCCGAGTTTGTCGACACGCTAAAGCTGTTTCCAGTTCAAATGGACCATCTAATGCTAATCTGTGCTAATCCTTTGTATAAGAGCCTTTTGAGCTAAATTGTCATACTTTGTAGTAAATTCTCTAGTCACGGTTGATATTGGAGAGGCAAGCGAATGGGAACATATTGATGAATCAAGTGACATTGACGTTGTAATCACAAGTACAAATAACTAATGTGCGTGCATTTTAAGTCCCTAGCCAAGCAAACCTTATTAATAGCTATACACAAAATCGCCTTGCACCATAATGTAGTTATGTGTAGTAGTGTTAGCCACGTTTGTGTTGACATGTTAAACGGGAGTGGAACTCTGATTTTAAGCTCCCATGATAATGCTCTGATCATCTTAAGCCTGACCTTATTAAAATAACAAAAAGGACATTTACATGGCAAGGACAAACTGGTCCTTTCATTTTTACAACTTGTAAGGGAACCAGAATTTAAATGTTTATAACAGTTTCCTGTTAAAAAGAATGCAGTCTTGTGCAGGCCAAACGTGCACATGGCAGCTAAAAAATATTTGACGTGTCAGCAGTTAAATTACACTCTTCATATCCATCAAACCAAAGCTTGTATCATTCCGTAGGGATACTCTATAATGATGATAACAATTTGCCAGATCTTGCATATTCATCAGGTCTTTGATGGAAAATGTGGGCTGTCAATTGATGTACTTTGTCTTTCCCTGACAATGCATATCACATTGAACAGTGTTGCTTAACCTTTAAGTTGTACTGAACTTTGGTTAAACCCACAACTGTATCTTTCTTACCTTAACATAAATCCTCATGGAGACATTCGGTCTCTCAAGGCTAACCATTCAGAACTTCCTCACAGAAACTGCAATCATAATGTATCATGACTTACCTGTGACATCTATAGTACACAAGACACAATTCGTCTTGTCACATCGCCACTTCTGAAATCTTCAAATGTAATCCCATGGATAGGGTGGACTGATTAACTGACAAAATACACAATGAATGATTATTAAATAAATCTCCATGGGAGTTTGTGCAAATGTGGGCTAGTAGAATTACATCTCCTTAATGTCACGTCTTGTGTCGCGAGGGGCTCAGGCGCAGTAACAGACAGGCAGACAACAGGGAGGCAGTACAAGACTAGTTTAATCAGGTATCTATACAGGTTGGCATTATACACGGTTGCTGGTAGGTTGCTTCGTCGAACGAGGTGCAACAAACTGGCACCAGCTGATGGGGGTGCGTGGCATAGGAAACCTCGCACCGGAAAGGAGAACGCCGCATTCCTACGTGGAGGACTTTGCCTCCCCACGCACGTTCCTGCGTGGGGAGTAGTTACGGCGCTGAGGACGGTCCAGGGGCGCTGTCCAGTGCTGATACTCCCGACCGGCGCTGTCCAGCGCGGGCCTGGTCGCGAACCGTGACACTTAACACTAATAAATCTTTAAATGTTAATATATTCACTTCCAAGGTTTGCACTTAAAATGATATTGTATAGGGATGTTGCTGGTGAGTGCTCCAGAATAATGCATAACATCACACAACATCAATTGCATAACAAGGCAACAACCCATTAATTATTTCTAAAACTTAATTTAGAACATTTGAGAAGAGGTATTACAAATACATCTTTAAAACTGCCATGTGCTGCCATGTTATATATTTTGTAAAAAAAGAAAGAAAGAAATAGAAGAAAGATATGACACCATTACATATCCTGCACATTGAGCACCATACAGCAAATAGGCCTACCTTCTGGCTGTATCACTGCCAATGCGCTTGTGAAACTGGTATTAAGGATTTAAGGAAAAGTTCAGTTTTACAGTATGGGAAGCGCCAATGTGATCTCCTTACCGGTATTATTACATATGCCCTAGCCCCAACTGTACCTCCTGGCAGGCCCATTATATTGGACACGCATTGCCAGCCAAGGCTGGGGTAGTGTTGTGTGGTGTGGTCTGCACCACTCTGTTTGTATTACCAAACCAGGGCCAGGGCCAGGGCTGTGTAGAAACACCAGCTCTTTGTTTTAATGTGCACACAGCACAGGCAGCTTGTGCATCACAAGCTGCATTTGACGCTTACTTACAATGCGTTTAACTTACAATCGCTGACTTATTATATGTAATATTCATGTAATAAACATATGTCCAACATATTTTCTTTACGCAGTAGTAGGAATAGTCCCAAACTTATACTTTTCTGGACCCTATAACTAAGGAAGAAAGTAAATGTTAGATTTATGAGACTTTAATAAAACGATTAAGGCATGTACTGAAGTGGGGAATTGACACTATACAGTACAGTGCATAATCTCTGTGCCCAGTGGTGCATAATGACTGCTTTGGTGCTGTGTAAAGACAATCACACAATGGAATCACATTAGCACATCCTGTGAAGAAAAATCTGTAGACTAACCAGATGGTCATCGGTGAACTTCAAACGCTGAATTTGGAAATGTATTTTACAGGTTGGTTGTAAAGTGAAAATATTTTTGGAAAATATTGCCTTTAACTACTTGTAGTGATTTAATCACGTGTGACCTTTATTAGCAAATGCATTTCAATCTCAGCATCCTACTGTAGAAAGAGACACACTTACAATAAAAGATCAGTATTTAGATAGGAAATATAAAAATATAAACCCATATTCTGAGATGTCTAAGCCTGTAGTTTCATATATTTTAAACATTCTGGATAAAGAATTGAAATACATATTTCAGACAGTTATATTGTCTTTTGACATGCAGTAGACAAACACAGCATTTTCCTGGTCAGAACATATTGTGTGTGTGTGTGCGTGCGTGTGTGCGTGCGCGTGTGTAAGGGCATGTGACACACTGGTCGAGGGAGAAGAGAGCATTTTCTGTCACGTCTGTTCCTTGTGCAGAAGGGGATTTGGAGCAGAGGCAGATTAATGAGAGAAAATCGAGTGAAGAACAGTAACGGGGGGGGAAACCAAGCGCCACAAAAAGAACAGCAGCCATGCATGAGAGTTTTAGGAAATGAGCCTTGAGCTTGTTGTGGTGCGTGCACACACACACACACACACACAAGCACAATTCTGGATTATTATGCATGCGCTGCCGTAACAAAGACATATACAGTGAAACAGCGAAGATGACATTTTATAAGGTCCATTACATTAGGCTGTTAGATGAGCATTGTAATGTGTGCAATAAAAAAAGGTTATGGAGACACATGCTCACACATAATGTTGTCTGTTTACCCCTCTGCCTATTGTATCCTTTTATCAGAACCGTCTGGAAGAACATATCTCTTTATCGATTTCCCGTTTTCCTCTTAAAAGTATGTGCAGTCAATTTTGTGTGTGTTTGCATGCATGCGCACGCACTCGCGCGCACGTGTGTGTGTGTGCGTGTGTGTGTGCGTGTGTGTGTGTGTGTGCGCGTGCCCCAAACCCTTAAATCTCATGAGTGAAACGCAGATGGCCCTCCAAACACTACTGTCTTCAACAACCTGTCTCTAGCCTGAAAACAAGTATTTTTATCGCTTCAAGCTCCTTTCTGTGCCTAACCGTGACCGTGTTTGTCTATCTTTCCCGCCTATCTGCCTGTTTCAAATGTTTTTTTTTCTAGACACTTCTCTCTCTCCGTCATCACCTGGGGCTTTCATCTTGGCAGGGCGCTTCCTTTATGAGAATACTCCAATTGGCAGACAAGCGCCCTTGTCAGACACTATTCATTGCACTTGCATAGATATGAAAAATGTTTTAACAAGCACCAGTGAGTTTTCCGGCACAATGGAAGCTGCATACCAATGGGCGATCCTATGGCCAAATTAAAGAGCCTATATAGTGCTCTTGTCTGAGATTTAAAGTGTCACTACAGCAGACCAGACTCCAGTGGAAGATGAAAGTCAAATTAAATTGTTTATTTGTGGAATGCTCAGTAACTGTATAGTTTTTAGCCATAATTACTTTCACTTGTTTTTGAAATTGTTATCCAACATTGTCATATACAATAATACATCAATAAAACAAGAAAGTCTATGAAAAATGACTATTGCATAACATCAAACAACATATTTAACCTTTTAGAAATGGCGCCCCCATGCCTGGAGGCTCACACGCTCTGCGAGTTAAGCACATTTGTTAAAATACATGTGTGATTGCCTTTATTATACACGTCTGGATTGCCAAGTCTCTCGGCTATTAACGTAATCTAACAATCATTGCCCAAATGTAAGCATTTTTCAAAGTCAACCAGATTAAAACACATATCGCATATTTGCGTGTGCAAATATCGCTTCTGCACGCAACACGCACGTAAATAGCAGTATTTTTTTATGTTAAGGAATGTAACATACCATGTACCATCGGAAAGAGCGCACTCGCTTTGTTCAAGACACAGTATCTGCCTGCAAATTTCAGCACGACTGGCAAAAACAATATGAATATCTCAAACACAAATTATGATTAGCTAATTAGTAAAAGCACACTTCGCCTTACCTGTGATGAGTTTGTTGAGAAAGATTGGCCTGGGTAGATTCAAAAAACTTTTTACAACAATATTCCATATGCATAAGCATTCTAAGAACGTATCACGGCTCTTCCATTTTGAAGACATTATTTCGATAACGGAAATACGTTGGGGGTTGTAGTTCTACGATAGGTCAATGGCGTCTTATAGACATACATACAGTCTGCGAAAGACTACACCCTCTCTCAAACCCATTTTCCCATATTCCCCGGGCCGATAGGAATATTTTTACTTTGGTCAATCAAAGCTCTTTCTTTTCAACATGGGCTTCAAGTTACATCATCTTTTGCAACAAACGGGACTGGAATGCACTTTTTTAGTGAGGTATATTAAAAACTTTGCACTCAGACTGTAGATAATAACATATTTAAGCACACAAATGTGTATGTATAGACCTAAACATGCATGTAAGACTACCAGACATATTTCAACATTTCTGACATGCTTTGTAAAACCCATAAGTATTTTGATATGTTTACTCACAATGCCCTGCAAATATACCCATCAGCTGTTGCATTCTAGTCCTAAAGTGTAAAGGAGTTGCAGATGCATAATTCCAATAAAGTATTCATCAATATAAATAGCATTATGTCAGGAGAAAATAAAAAAAAGAGATGTTTATGCTGTATTTGAGCTTCATTTACTAAGGAGCAGTGTCAACCACATGCAATATTTAACCTGAATTGGAATCTCACAGGGGTTATCTACATTTTTATACCAAAATAATCTTTGTAACTTGTTTAGAACTGCAAAAAGCCTTATGTAATGTAAGGGAATGTTTTTGCAAGGAAAAATACTTTGAAGATGGCCTAGGGAGCTAGGGTTTAAGAGTTAATTACACATTTAAAAATGTAAATGAATAAACACGTGTGAAGTAAGTACTGTAAGCAACAATGCCGATTAACTTATCAAAGTTAAGTTCAGTTCAGTTCAGCAGTAAACGTTATACCTAAAGTTAATCTAAGTGTCAGTCATATTAAAAAGTTTCAGTTGACAGGAGACACGATAATAATAAAACAACACATAAAACTGAAAGTTGAGAAGTAGCTTTAATAAGAGTGCCTATATTCAGTGTATGAAATCCTTACATATAGATTAAACCACTGTCAAAACAAGGCTTGAAAGCAGAGGTGCACGACAATTAACTCAATAAAACACAATTGGATTCTCCAAAGTAGATTTTTCTCAATTAAACTATTGTGACATGTGACCTTGACCTGCACCATGGTTATCACAACAGCCACGTTCATTAGCCACGTTATTAGTGCTCAGATTCCCTCTGTATATCTCTCTCACAAACACACAAACACACGTACACTTCTATACACAGGCACTCTATATTCGTGCCATCTCTCCTCTCTGAAACCTGCACACCTTGTGTGTCTGGGGACCGTACAATAGGCCATGGCAGGCAGCCAAGAGTAAGATAGAGGGTAAGGAAGTGAAAGAAAGAGGGCTACCCTGCCGTGGCTAGCTATCCCATCTGTCTATCAGCATGACAGTGTGTAGCCATGAAGCTAGCAGGGGTTCCGAAGGCTTCTGTGTAACCTGAGAGTCCACCTGGTAGGTAGCTTCAGGAGGCCCTATCTTGATGGTGTATCTACTGCATAAATTATGGGCTGCAATTGGCCACACTCTGTGCTTGTCATAGATAAAAACGAGGAGGGTTTTCAGCTGGCACATGAGGGATTTGAAGATTCATTTTTGCCTCATAGTCAGAAATGTCTCGCTTTCGCCTGCTGAAAACATGTACATTAATGTTTGGCTCCCGTATAGGCGTCAAAGTTGATGACATCATCAACACACTGCAAAAAAATGCCCTGTCAAATATAAGTGCCAATGTATTAGTTATGATCTGACTAATGCTTTAAACAAGACAAACTGGCTGCCAGTGCAGTAAGTGAAATTCTCTTGATAAGATTTCTTAAATTAAGTCACTAGATAAACCACTTATATTAGAAACAAGACCAACTATATGTAAAATCTAAAAACAACATTATCACACTAAGTTAGATATACAGTAGTTTCCTGCGTTCTGCGTGCGCTGATTTGAGCAGCAAGGATGGTGTCTCCGTATGCATAGGACACATTTTTATAGACCACGAAACACTGCTCTTTAGAATTAAATGCAAAGCCCTCTGCTTCCTTCAGAACGCACCCGGCCTGCACTGATGAAACTGTTACGCTAGCTAGCTACATTTGTTCATCTCCATTCTGCGTCTTTCTCACCGTACTCCTTTATCTCTGTCCTTCTCTCTCTCATTCTAGCCGTCTGTCTGTATATGATCCTACATGAATGCTGTGCTTAAATCTCTGTAATAGGCAATTTGGCAGAATAAAGGTTATGTGAGGACAAAGTCCTTCTGCCTGCAGCCTACCGAGCAAGTATTTTTCATATTTTGCCTGAATGTTGTACAGGGGCAAGATCACAAGTGCTATGGAGTTTGCAGGGCGCTATGTACGGCTGATGGTAATTGGACCAACAGGGTACAATTGCAGGAAGAGGGAATAAGGGAGAAAGGGGTGTATGAAAGGTAGACAGAAATAAGAACGCAGCTAAAAATAAAATGTAACAGATCATGCGCTTTCAGCCTTCTTGTTCTCCAAGACAACCAGTTGAATCATTTTACATTTTGGTTATTTAAGGGCAAATAAGATGCCATTAATTGAACACACATGTTTGCTCACATGTACTATATGTCTCAGTAGAGTCAGTGGCACCGGTGAATTTGTATTATTTAACATACAACTTAAACCTTAACAAATATTTACATTGTGGAGGCTATATATTTAAAAAAAATAGGGAAAACTGTAATATTTTATTACAATTACAATACAATCTCAAAGGAAATCCGTGTGAGCTTGTGACGCCACCAAATTCAAACAAAGATAAGTTTTGTACCAAACAAAGCATATTATCTCTTTAGACCTTCCCATTACTATGTGCCTTATAGTCTACAGGTATTGGTCAATGTATGTGTTACACAACTCTTTCCATAACTGGTTTTTCAGTGGTTCAATGGTTATTGAGTAGGTGTCTGATACAGGTTCTATTGGCTATTCTCCATGTCAAACAATCCTTAGTGTCAGGAGAGCTGATGTGTATATGTGTGTGTTCAGGTCTCTGAGACATATGCTGTCCATTTGTTACAATACACTGATACAAAGCATAAAAGTGAGAGTGATTATATTATGATTAATATACAGCATTTTAATAAAAGACAATGGTATGTTTTGCCACCACAACATGCATTACGTTACAGTGGTTGTCCACTGGTCCCTTGAGGGATGGGTTAAATGCAGAGGATCAGTTTAGCTACATGTCTTTATCTTTACCTTTACATCTGCATTCCTCATGGCTTCCTCTCAATATAGACTATAGGCCTATTGTACATAAAAGAGAGGCCACTTGCTCAATTTAATTAGTCTATTAGTTTATTGCATATTTAATTATTTTTATGTTCTTAATTTTTTAATAGGCTAGACTCTAGACAGTCTAGACAACTTCCACATGCAAATAACACTACACATCAAGTACACTATGCAGACCTATATTCACTTTTAATCAAATTCCACACAGTGCTTGATTTGACACTTATACATACTTACAAATTACACTGGTTATGCATATTTTAGCTAGACTATTCCAGGGCTTCTGAAAGTGAGGGACAAACTATAACAAACTCAAAATCTTGGAAAGTCATCCCGAAGGGCAAACCCAGATGTTCTCTACCCACTGCTGGCCCAAAACGACAAGGCAGACTTAACTACATGTAAGCTATAAGAAAACAAACAAACCCTGCCAGAGTGCTGCAAAGAACTCAAATGTCAAACCTTTAGTTTGACTTTCACTAATAAGCATTCAATAATGAATTCAAATAATTTAAAATATTTACTACTACTACTACAATTATACATATGTATGCAAGATTACATGGTGCAGCAATGTATTTGCCTACACAACTAAAATAAATTAAAACACTTTTAGAGTACAGTACATACATGCAATGGACAAATGCACAATTTAACCAACAAAAAGATGAATACTTACTGTAGCCTATTGTGCTTCACTCCACCGACCAGAAACCCCAGATGCTACTCCCATTACTACTCTGCCACCTTACCAGTTTAGTCCTTGTTAGATTCCACCTGCTACATTCACAAATGTAACATATTTCATAACATAACCAAAAAATCTAATAAAAAATGTACCTAACACATTTTCTAATCTATAAAAAAACGTTTGTATTGACACCCCGCTTGAGGGCAGTCCGTGTTTGATTTGTTCATTAAGCAACTTTAATTAGGACACAAGCCCACATAAGCTAGCCTGCTGTAACATAAGCAGACCCACAGTGCACTTTGTGAATAGGGTCTGGACACGCTGCATTGGGGAGGATATGCAGTATTCGCATCCTAATGGGTGTAGACCCTTGGTTAAATGTGAAACTATTTGAACAACACGTTCTCATTCCCAACTCGTCAAATATTGCAGTTTGGTCAATGGCCTTTCTCGTCAATTTTCAATGCGTTAGAAAGCCTTTGGCGTTTTAGGATGAAGACTTCGGTCATTGACTGTTATGGCAAGGCTACGGAGTTACCACAGGTTTATTTTTTAGCTATATGGGCATGCGATCTCAGCGCAAGTATTTTGCTTCTGGTTGTAGATAAATAATCAATATACAATCGAGACATGTTAAAATGTATTTACCTGAAATCATTAAATTAAATAGTTTGAGTTATATTTCAGTATAGGCTATGTTTAGCCTATGGTTTCAAGTAATTGCATTTTAACATGTTGCTACAATTGTTTGTGTCCCTTCATCTAGCTCTACCACCATTTCGAAACAATACTTAGAAGCTACGTGGAGTTTGCATGCTCTCCTCGTCTTTGCGTGGGTGTGCTCCAGTTTCCCCCACTATCAGAAAACATGTCAGGTTCACTCTCTCCAGTCAGTGCCATCTGACCTGTGACACTGGCTTCTACCAGGAGTTGGTCCCCGGGTGCTGCACAGTGGCTGCCCACTTCTCCCTTGAGGGATGGGTTAAATGGAGAGGATGAATTTCGCTACATTTATGTGTATGTGACAATAAAAGCACCTTTATCTTTAACCATTGCCATGGTGGCGATGAGAGAATCAGGGCAGTCTCTTGTGCATATACTTTATCTGTATGCACAATTACACACAGTTGTGGGTGAAATGAGCACAGGCCAACAACAAATGATCCACAAAATATTAATGTTTGAAAATGCTTTAGGACTTTCAGGAGAAATAAGTGAGTGAGTGATGCTGCTATACTCACAGATCATTTGACATAAATATGACCAATAGGGTTGCATTCTGAAGCCCTAAATTAACACCTGTTTGCAGTATATGCTGACTAAGGGGCTCAGTTGTATTCATTCACATCTTCTCTCAAAGTGTCTGTAAAGCTGATCACCATAGTTAAGTTACTCCAGTATGTTGTACAATTACAGTTTTCCATATTTACGTTTTAATCCAAAAGGTAAATATACAATATCCTAAATGAAACCAATTCGATTTAGCAAATTGTAACAGCCAGCTTTGTAGACATGTTAATATATTTTTGATAAACAATGGATGTTATTTGGCGAAAAATATACTTGAACTTGAATATACTTTAATATATCTGGTTATTGTATGCAAACATTTTTTTGTAAACGTCAGAGAAGGTAAGGGCTACAGTTGACGGCTTAAGAAAAGTTAAGTATAGCTTTAAAGGCATGGCAGGCAACTTTTCTAGTAAGGGACTAATATTGTTACACCCTGTCAGCTACAGTATCGGTAAATCAAATCCCCGAGAAAGCATTAATTTTCCTGTGGCTCAGTATTGAGGCTTTCAACATTTCCAGCACACCAGAATTACCCAATCAAATGCAATAAGATGTTCCCACCAGTCACAATCACGCATATGTACCCATTTTCTTCTCTGGTAATGTAGTATATTACACTGACGGAGGAATATGGTTAATTTGTTGTTGAGCTATTCAAAATGTTTCTTATTCCTGCTCAATTCTCCACGCATTTGTTGCATGCTTACCTTAACACGCCCCCCTCCTCTCTCTCTCTGTCTCACTCTCTCAAATTCACTCACTCACTCACTCACTCACTCACTCATACTAACTCACTCACTTTTTCATTTGGACTCCTGAGGGCTATGTGATTTGTTTAGTGTCTGCTGTGACAAGCAGATACAATGATATTTCCCATCAGTCTTTGGGCTAATTAAGGACAGCTCCATTAGCTGTCTGTCTGCTCAGATCTGCTTGGAGGCTCATACCGATCAATACTTAGACGTTGAGTTTCTTAGAGTTGGTCATTTTGTCTCACATGGGAACAATCTCTCTCTCTGTCTCTCTCTCTAACACACACACACACACACACACCCATCAACGAATCGTTGAATCTTTTCGTGCTGATTTATGAAAGGAAAGGGCATCCAAGGGCAGGACATTCTGTTTGTAATGGGTGGTTGTTATCTGTTTACCAAAAACATGGCAGTTCATGCTTCTATGACATTGCATTTACTTGTAAACAAAATAAATGCAATTACACCGTGGGATTCTTGGATATAGGTTAAGTACTGTAAATATTATTTTATAGGTTATATAAACATAAAGGAATATACCTTAACATGGCATTACAGTACATCCGGTTATGTTACATGCAGAACTGAAATGGAATTACCTTTATGTATGAAATAAAATAATTGGACTGGACAGAATTAATATTTTATAGCTTGAAAAACATTTGAAGGATATAGCTGCCATATTTATGTGTGGTAATTCAACGTTTGTATGTACTCATAATGTATAACCACTGAACCTCAAGTACTATAAATCCGGCAAAACCTTATTTTCTTAAGGTGACATTAGGACTGGGCGATATATCGATATTTCATCTATATCGGTATATTTTCAATAGAGATATAAAATTAGACAATATCATTTATATCGATATAGTTATATTCGCACCTTTTTTCAGAGTAGCCAATAATGTTTAATTTCCGTTTCTGACAAACAGATACAGGTAGCCAGCTAGTATTACAAGGTACCCTGTAATCAAAAACAAATGTGGATTAAATGAAGTAAACTGTCATTATAGCTGCAATATTCACAATTTATCTGTTATGGATTTAACCATGTAGAAGTCGTTAGAATAAATAAATAAAAATTCACATTTCCGTCGGGTTTCCTGTTTTTTCTCCTCCTGAACATTTAACCCACTTTATAGAAAATACAGATATATATTGTGTATCGGTATTCAACCTAAATATGGATATGATTTTTGGTCCGTATCGCCCAGCCCTAGGTGACATGACTACATTCCATCCGCATAGAGCCGATATGTTCTGTAAACGCCACCACCATATAATCTCTTTGAGATGTGGCTCCTTTATGATGTCTTCAAGGGAATGACTGGAAATCTCCTCCTTGTTCCTGAGTGCCTGTGGCCTGGAGAGAGTGAGTAGGAAAGAAAGAGAGAGAGAGAGAGGGGGGGGGGGGGGGTAACTAGAGGACCTCATCTGCTCTTAATGCTGGACTTGGTTACAGCACGAGGGGGAGAATCATTGATGGAGATGTCACAAATGCCACAGAGGAAGGTAATGCTATGGGTCGTATTAGAGATAAACTAAACAGACACCCCTGTCGACTACCTGCATGATGTAGCGTGTGTGTGTGTGTGTGAGTTGTCATCTTGAGGGCCTCCTTCGCGTAACGTGTTCTTCTTCACCCTGCGACAAAGCGACCGGCTGCCATTCATTTTCAATGAGAGCAGACGCTTGACGATGTCGTTGCTGCAAGCCAGCTAGGCGGAGTGAAGAAAGACTAAAGGTTCATTTCATGCAAAAGAAATGAGCGACTACCAATGGGAGTGAAAGTAGCGTGACAAACTTTTTTGAATACAGAGAAAAGTCTCCTATACATTTTCCTAGCGAGTAGACTATGGCAGTTTACAATATTCCTGCCGCATATATGCATTTTTTGCCGCAATATATTTGATATGTTGACTGCAAAATTTTTTATACTGTATACTTTGACCTCACACCATTTTTTACAAAAAGGAATTGAAAGACACTGGCTAGGTTACTGTAAAAAGAGAGGGAACGAATTTTAAGCTAGCAGTCTTATCAAGCCGGCTAGCTTAAGCCTTAAGCCTGCTCGTTTAGTTCTGTATCCTGGTAACCGCAAGCCCAGACACGGCCAATTTAGCGATGAGCAGCGAGCCTGTAGCTCTCCATTTGTCGTCCGTGTGAACGCGAGAGCGCGTGCCCCTCAAACACTCTTCTCTACTCCTCCCCGACAGGCACACGCACAGCACCCCTCTCCCCCACGCCCACACACAGGCACGGAGGTTTAGAGGGCCAGTCAAGGTCTGGCATGACCCCACAGTGTGCACACTACACACACACACACACTCATGCATCATACATGGGTTACACCAGCATCACCAGTCTTGGAGCGTGAACACACAAAGCCACATACTGTATTCCCTACAGAAAGAGGCGCGGGGAGATGCAGTACACGGATATGAAGCTGGCATGTGCGCACGCACGCACGCACGCACGCACGCACGCAGCATCAATTATTGATGTGTGTGTGTGTGTGTGTGTGTGTGTGTGTGCACCTGTGTTTTTGAAGTCCTGCATGGCGCTCTGCGTCCTCTTCTTGAACTCCTCTGCGGAGGAGAGCAGTTGACCCCGGAAGTGCTCCTTGTGCTTCTTAAGGGCCACGCTGCATTCAGCCACCTCCCCCTGGAACCACAGCCACAGGCCGCTCAGGGAGTCCAGCATCTCCTGTGCCTGTGTGAGGAGAAGGGTTGGAGGGTGGGCACAGGTGAACACCTTCATTAGGCCTAGTTCATTTTAACTGGCAGCGTCTGATATGCGTCGACGCCAAGGCTTAGAACGCCGTTCTATTTCGTGGGCGTCAAAGCCATAAACGTGCACTGAATATCTGCAGATTGCCGCCAAAAAACAAAAACACCTCTCCCTTCAATGCCTGAGGAAGCGCCGCCCCACACATTGGGAACGCATTGCGAAAGCTAGGATACTGTTGATGTGTGCACTGCAGTCCACACCTCTTTGTTTGTGTTCATGTTTACGAAGCCAGGGCAGTGTATTATTTGTTCAGCATGCACAGAGAATGCTAAATTAGTGGACGGTGAGGTGATATTTGGTGAATTTGATTAGCTTCGAATCGCTTACTAAAAGGTGCTCCGTATGCTATTTTAAACATTAAGACAACAGAAAACCACAATTTTCTATGTAACAAGAGCAGAGAAAGACATGACACTCCCTCTGTTCTTTGTTAACATAGTCGGGCAGCGGCATGTGTGTGTGTGTGTGTGGTCCACAGAGCATTTGATTTGGTCTGAGATGCTGGTGTGCTTAGTGTACCATCTAGAGGCAGAAAGTCATAGAGACTCTTTAATAAGTTTGATTGTAAAAGTATCGCTCTTGTAATGTTATTTTTAAAACACAGAACAGAAATATTCTGGTCAAGAATGACAGACAGGAAAGTCTAGACCTCAAATCAATGTCAAGTCCATCATTACCACACAGCAGGGTTCACAAATCACTTAACAAGTTTCATCTATCTTTGCCGTTTTCCCTCCTTTCTGAGGCAAAGCTATGTGTGTGCGCTGGTGCACACGCAGCCAATCGCGGGTGTCATGTAGTAGACATGCAAATAAATATATCAAGGGAGAATCCACTCCTTCTTCTGCTGTTAAATCTGCTAGGCTTTAGATGTGTTCAATTATTGATAGATGCTGTCTGATACAACAAATAAATAAATAAATACATACATACATAAACTGATTATTTCCCAAGCATATGCAAATTGAGACTGTTATGAAGAACAGAAAAGAAGTGCAGAAATGATAGATTCTTCAAAACTTTTCAAATATAATCAGTAAAAGTCATAGTGAAATACACACATATCTGCACTCATGAGAAAGGACCTGTATTGTTACAAGCGCACGCGTGTGTGTGTGTGTGTGTCTTCGGCGTGCTGCGTACATCCTGCTCCACGGCGATCTCGTATTTTTCCAGGATGGTGAATTGCTCCTGGAGGGGACGGATCAGAGCCTCTTTCTTGGCCAGGTCAGCCTGCACTACCTCCAGTAGATTCAGGCTCTCCACTAACTCTGCCAGGGCTTGTGGAGTCTGTCTCAGCCTACACACACACACACACAGGCACAGTACCAGATGGAGACACACGCAGACATAATACTGTACTGGTCAATAGAGCGGTAATCTAATCGTCTGATAAATCCTTGGACTGGTGTTCCAAACAGGCTTACACGAACTGGAAGACAACGCTAGAAGATTACAAGAGTATTTCTGTAATATTTTGGTATCAGCCAACAATTACGGTACAACAATTACAACAATGGAAATTCCACAATATAAAAAAAAAAAAAAAACACAATAAAAAAAACAACAACATTTGGACAGATTTCCCATAGACACTAACAAAATGGCTAGCTATGAGGTTACCCTGAGGTGACTAAAATAGCATTGTCCTAGCATACTGTGTGCGCAACCAATCTGTTTTGAACCCATTCTCCCAGTCAAAATCTACGAGTAGTGTACCGTTAATAGATATGTTCAGCTTTCAAAGTGACAGCCCTTCCGGGAAGTGTCATGTGACTTCACATGACCGCATATGTAAAGGTGGGAGAGCCCTGCCCACCTCATGGCATTGTGGTGCAGGTAGGTGTGCAGGTCTCTGAGTCGTGTGGTGGCCACCCCGCTGAGCAGCTGGGTGTATTTGTCCTGCCACTCGCTGCAATGCTGCACCAGCGACGTCTTCAGAGGCACGCAGTCTAGCAGAAGGTACCGGATGGCTGTCTCCGTCTCCACCTTCTGAATGTCGCTGGCCTGCTCCATGTACCTGGAGCCAGAACAACAGTGCAGGGCAGTGGTGTGGCTTTTATTCAGAGCAATTCTTAATCTAGTTTCATATCTTTAGCAATATGAGCAAATACTGGTAATAATGGCTGTTTATATATTTATATAATTCATGTTATGTGTGAAGGGGTTTCTCGTTAAGTGAAGCACTTCGTTTTGTGGGTCGTGGTTCATAAACTTTGAAAAGCACTCAAGAGCGCGTGTCGAAAAGGCAAAAATGCTTATTCACTTCATTTCCCTGACAAAGCACATTCACTTAGTGTGAGAAAGAGGAGTTTGCAGATGGATAATGCAAGGAAACCTAATTTGGTGGGAGCCGAGCAGCAGCCGAGTATTCCGCGTCGCAATTATGTACAGTATAATCGCACTGATACAACCTGCAACCAGGAACGATACAATACAAACTTCATTTGTGCCCTGAAAGAAATACGATTTGCTTTATTGATAGGGGAGTATTATTGACACGGGTGTGAATTCCAAAGTGCTGAGGCAGACTAGTGTGTGCATACGCACACAGACACACACACACACAGAGAGCGTTCGCTCTACAATTTCCATATCAATGTCCCTGAGAAATCCATAAGGAAATAAGGTGTACCTGCGTCCACCGGGCGCAGCCCCCTAGGCTGGTGTTTGCTGAGGCTGTGTGACTGGGCCTGTGTGTATAGATTCAGCAGGGGTCGCGCGGACAATGTTCTTTACTTTAGACACCCGGCGCCTCCCCATTGCCTCCAAGTCATCATCTCTCCTAGGCTGCTGGCCTCTTTGTGAAACTTGAAAACCGCTGTGCCGTTATCCGCCAGCCCTGAATTCAATCCCATGTCCTCATCGCCACCCGTTCTCCATTGTCAATGTCAAGAGGTGCCGTGTTATGTGTGCTCTCTCTCTTTCTCTTAGACCGTACATAGTGACAGGAGAACGAGACATCATACAAAATAGGAGGTACATTATTTTTGGTATTTGTAAGGAATTTGCTAAACTTCTTTAAAACCTATTTTAACTTCAGCATTATGGGGTATTTTGTGTAGATCGACGAGGAATAAATATATAAACCTTTATAGAATAAGCCTGTAACATAATTAAATGTGCATCTCCACACCCACGCACGTGTTTTGACTTGCTTCTGAACCAATAGTAAACGGCGCTGGTAAAGACAAGCGGTCCTGCGCACACAGGTAATATAACTGACATTGGAAAGTAGGGGAGCTGTCAATCAAACGAGGTGTGTGAACACCCACACAGCCTTGAGAGGAGCTCTAAACAGAGCTATATTAGCTCACTGCTCACTGTGTGGGTGGACGAGGCTTTGCATTCCCTCCTTGCATTGGCGCTGGGTTCCTTAACAAACCTGGCGA
This sequence comes from Speoplatyrhinus poulsoni, assembly GCA_025447795.1. Taxonomy (NCBI): domain Eukaryota; kingdom Metazoa; phylum Chordata; class Actinopteri; order Percopsiformes; family Amblyopsidae; genus Speoplatyrhinus; species Speoplatyrhinus poulsoni. Next base: position 8,056 of record JAOEGT010050188.1, on the reverse strand, counting down.
TGTCTGCATCGAAGGAGGAGGCGGGCGGGTTGAGCCTCTGGTAGCGTCGTATGAAGGGCTCTTTGTGGATCTCCCAGATCTCCTTGTACTTGTCCCAGCTCTTCAGGTAGGCCTGCAGAGGCCCAGAGCTGGTGGTCAGCCCTGCTGCCACCCCTGTGGCCACCGCAGCCTGGATCTTCAATATCTCCTTGTCCTGCTCTAGGAGGGACCAGGACAGAGGTGGGACAGGCTGGGGCACAGACACCTGGCCTGACAAGCTGCTACCGTACCCATATTGGTATAGCCTAGTGATTAGCATGGCTGACTCATTCAGAATCTTTAGTTTGTCTATAATGTCTATAATTGTTTTACTAGCCACCCCACACACAACACTGCCATCCTAAATCTACAGTATCTATCTACAGTAACAGTAACATAGGCTCATCCGCGCACTACAGTAATGAGCCAGGTGTCTATGATTAACCGGGTACCATGCTACACTGCATATAGGCACAGTGTGACGTTACCAGAGATGGTTTAAATAAATGGACAAAGTCTTTATGTTACCCATTGTTTTATTTTAGAGAACTGGTATGACGCTCAGGGCCCTATTTTAACGATCTAAGCACACATGGCGTAAGTGCATTTAGGGCGTGTCCAAATCAAATTTGTCCTGGTTAAATTGTGGAGTCATGGGTGTTTGGGCGTAACATATTATAAACTACCTCCCATTCCCTTAAAAAGCCAGGCAGGCTATTGCTCTGAGCTCAATTCTTTTAGTGTGGAAACCCTGTTTGCATTAGTGTTTTCACAGCCACCCTGCCGGCTGACCAAAGGCTAAGTGTGATCGATGATGCTCAAAGACAAGCATATTTTAAAATGGTGGTAGAGCTAGATTGAAACTAAACAGCTGTAGCAATGCCGAATGATTAAAAGCTGTGCAGTGGTGTAGTTTAAAATGATCTAGAGATGTTTACGCCCAGTAGGAGGCAACAACTTTTAACACTTCCCAATGAAGTGTGTCCAGACCCTAGTCACCAAGTGAATAGGGTCTGGACACACCAGGCTAAGATATCTAGTAGGACTGCTATAATGGCACATTTGCCAAGTTATGAGAAAGAGTGTTTCTCTGCTGAAGAAACAGCGGATCTAATCTGCTGTTTCGCGAAGTGAAAGTGCATGAGCATAGAGCAGGAGTAAGATCGTATATTTTTGGAGTAAAAACGTGTGTAAAAACACAAGTAATATGCTTTTTTTGTGGCTGTAGTAGCTGACGTTGCAGAAACATTGTGGTGAGCAGTGCCTAAGAAAAACATACTCTAGGTCCACATAATGTTGAGTAAGACTAAGAAAACAGGTTGTAAACGGACTACATTTATAAAGCGCTTTCAAATACAGTTAATATTGGTGTGAAGAGATCTTGTGAGATTAAAACATCACAATATGTCAAGGTGAAAAGCTGTCTCGCTATGTCAGAATGATTGTAAGAGTTAAAGTAGCATGGAATATGCTGCCGCCACTTTTAAATCAATAAATATTACTTTCAATAATTTCTAATTGAAATACATTTTCTACTGATACATTATTCTGCCCATTTTTGTTGGTCATTTCCCAAATCACTTTCCAATGCCTCAAGACAGCAATGCACCAGCAATGCGCTAGACCACACCTCATGTTTAGACCAACACACCCACGGGCGCTCCAATGGGCACAAGTGCATTTACTATTTAAACAACGTTCTGGACGGGAATTTGACAAATGTGTGGGTCTGAAGCTAGCAAAGACACCCAGCAAAGATACCCGGCCGCTTAGCGTTGAGCGGAAGATATGGTCTCAAGTGTGCTGGCTCTGGCAGTCACTATCTTGGCAGTGCCTGATACATCGTCAGGCAATTAGAACTAGGAATGCAAATAGTCGAATCAAGCTAAAATATTTGAGTTCCTCATCCGACACCATAAGGCCACTGCAGAGAGGGGTATTATCGATTAAGACACAAAGAGAAAAGACTTTATGAAATATAGTCTTATAGCCTGTTCCATTGAGACGGTGTGGTGGGAACTGGGAAGGCTATCAGACCTGCTTCCCCACACACCACTGCTGTCATTCAAACTCTCCCTCACACACACACACACAATGTAATACAAATGCAGCATGGCTATATCCACATGTGGCCTCTTTTCGAGCGCACACACACACACACACACACACACATACACACACACATACACACACACATGCATGCATGCACACGCACATGTATATCCATGGAAAGAGAGAGTGGTTCTATATGAGGGGCTCAAAAGATGAAGAAGGAATAAAGAAGTAAAGAGAGGGAGTGGGGTCAAGAGAGGTCAGCCAGTGAATATGTGAATATGAGGCTATGGGGAGAGGGGAGGAGATCTCGCCTGTCTCTGTTATTAATATTTCTCTCACATCTCACAGTATGTACATATACTCTACCACCACATACATTATTGTATTGTATTGGTCCAGTTTACCCGAGTTGTCCCGAGATACCATTTGCCCATCTTTAGAATATATTGTTCTGTACAGTTTATTAACTTCACATGACCCTATCCTTATATTTTGAATAATAAATGTATCTATTTATGTTGACAAAAGATACCCAGATGGTACCTATATACAGTAGATACCGACAGTAAAGGTGACATACAGTAATATATAATACCAAAATAATGCAGTATTTTTTAACCCACAACATACATATCCAATAAAAGTTGGAGATGTACATTTTCCCTTTTTTCCACACTTCTGCTATTTTCATAATTTCAGCTAAAACCACTTGGCTGTGCACCCAGCTCATTTGTCTGGAACAGAAGTGGATCCATTGGAAAAGAAACAGATGAGAAAAAGCAAACAAAACCCCAAAACATATCTTAAATTAACTGTTCTAAGCTCTCATACTTACCGATGACGTTATATATGGGAGGCCTCCGCGAATGTGTCTGAGTCAGGAGGTCAGGCAGCCTTTGGAAAACAGAGATCGTGCTGATGAGTTGAGGGTAGATGTTGGTCACTATCTGAGACAGCTTCTGGAGCTGTGGGGAGAAATCCAGCTATGCCAGAGCACGCACACACACACACACAGAGGAATTCATTTCAATGACTTAATCACTTGACATAAAAATCCTTTGGGCAGAACTAGTTGGACAAATTTCTGCCAAAACTAATGTCTACAACATCAGCTATTGCTCACATTAATGGGCATATTGGCATAAATATTGATGTTAATGAATGTGATACTCTATATAAAGCCCTACTTTCTACGAGTTTACAGGAAAATACAGTGGTGACAGTGATTTGTAAAAGGGTTGGATATGAATGAATACATTATCAGTATGGGTGGTGGAGGCTGTCTTCAATTACAGCCAATCAAGTCAGCTCCAGCGTGACAGAAAAGCTTCACGCAGGAGAAAACTGATGTCTTTGTTTGGGAGTCGCCAAGTGTTCATACTGTACTATTATGGCACCTCTAATAAACCGCCAGTTAAGGACAGTAGTCATTAGTTATGAAATTATTCACTATATACTGTAGGCCAACATAACATACACAAATGTGTGTGATCTTGGATAGTCTATGCTTATTGTGCCTAAAGCTTGGATACTACCACACACAAAAACGCGTGGTCTGACCAGGTGAACACATTTAGAGATACATTGTTAAAAATAATATACTTGCTGTTTGAGGAAGAACAAAACAAGTCATACAAAAGCCACATAATGATGCTGCTTGCCACTGGCCACGCAACATCCTCAATCACATTGAGAAATCTGAGGACATTCTGAGAAAATTGCTCTACCGAGTAAACTCATGACTGACACTTTCATAATGTATATTGTGGCCTGTAATGTAAACTATGCTTGACAGGCATACAGTACTATACATTACAGTCTGCAAACACCTGCTGTGACGAATACCCGCACAAAGCCAATAAAAACAAAACGGCCAGCCAGGCACAGAAGGCAAAATGGAGGAAATGTTAATATTTTAAGTGTCAGAATTCCCTGAATTGTACATTGTAAAGCTTATGCTTGGGAGGAAGGCCCATCATGGAAAAAAAAAACGTTTTCCAACCGAGTGGGAATGCCTGTTGTGTTAAAATTACTGAAAATGTGTGATTTAACAACTTTTTTTAAGTTGCTTTATTCAGCTGGCTGTTGAGTTCAAATCTAGATCTTTGGTTAAAGGCAGGGTCAGTCATTCTTGCTAACTTTGAGCTCAAATCAAAACAGTATCGCTCCGCTGTAGTAGTGCAGTGTAGTGCGGCTTTGTTGATACGAGCGGTGTTCGCCACTTTGTTTATGTTCCTATTTACGGAGCCAGGACTTTGTAGAAGTATCAAATTATTTTTTTTAACACACAGAGAACGGTTAGATATCGAAATGTGAGGCGATATTAGGTAAATTTGACTAAATGTGTATTAGCTTACAAATAGCATGCAATAGCTGACTTTGAGCTAAATTGAGCGTACAGTAGTGCATACAGTGTCTTATCTAAAATTATCACTACTGATGTAAACATGGTCAAATATCATGTCTATCTACACTGTAAAACACTATACATTTTCATTTATATTCTCCTTACAGTATACTGTATTGCATGTTATAAGAACTAGTGGGCATGCCTGTGTGTGTGTGTGTGTGTGTGTGTGTGTGTTCTGTTTAGTGCTTTGTGCAAGGACAAATGTGTGTTGGGACGTTGGCCTGTCCATGGGCTTGTCAATGTGACTCAGACCTTGGGACTGCAGCAAAGCCAGGCCATCTCACAGGGAAAATGGATGACTTTGTTCTGAACCAAAACAAGATTATTGTCTTTCTGTGTGCGCGCGTGCACGTGTGTGCGTGTGCGTGTTAAAGGGAATAATATTGCCTTCGTAGAATTCCCCAGTTTAAGGTAAATGTGTCTGTGGGAGAAATAATGATCTCTCCCTATCTGTCCATTGTGCACAAATATACTGCATTAACTCTGTGCTGTTCCCTTACGATAATAAACGACCACAGCATATCTAGCCTCAAGATGCAACACCTGCTGACTGTGTGTGTGCGTGCGTGTGCGTGCGCGCGCGCGTGTGTGTGTGTGTGTGTGTGTGCCCTAGATGCCCTCCAGACAATAATGCTGCCCCGAGGGCAGAGCTTAACATACAAATCATATGTCTTCAAGGAGATCTACGAGCTTGGACATCGCCTGAAGGAAGAGCTATCCCTTTTATTCAATTGTCCCACCTCATGTGTGTACAGTGTGTGTGTGCATGCGCACGCATGAGTGTGCGTGTGTGTGTTCGACCGAGGTATATTGTGTGTGTGTGCGTGTGTGTTTGTCAGAGGACTGTATATTGTGTGTGTGCACAGAAAGAGGCCACATGTGGATATAGCCATGCTGCATGTGTATTACAGTGTGTGTGTGTGTGTGTGTGTGAAGAGGGGTCTACCTGTGCCTTGGTCCCAGGGAGACCCTGGTTCAGGACCACCTGCACGCGGAACAGGCAGTCGGGCGCATTCTTCTTGTCCCCGTTGATGGCCTTGGACAGCGCCTGGAGGGACCGCTTGACGTTGAGTCCCAGAGCCTTCTCCACCATTAGGTCCACCTGCTCTGTGTAGGCCGCCCAATGCTGCTGCACCTACAGCACCCCACCGACACAGGAAGAGGGAGGGAGAGAGAGAGAGAGGGAGAGAGGGAGAGAGGGAGGGAGAGAGAGAGGGGGAAGGGAGAGAGAGAGAGAGAGAGAGAGAGAGAGGGAAGCCAATTCATTAGATACAGCTACAGCCTTGGCTAATCCTCTTAGGTTTCTCTTGAAGTGGGTGGGGAAAAAAAGGTCCACAATCCTCGATGGTCCTGGGGAGATTTATCGCTGCCGTTATCCCTCGTTTTTTGGATTGCGCTTGCAACATCTGGTGTAAACCCCGTGCCTTGCGCGCGTCTTGCTATCGCCAGAGATGTGCCATATGTCGATTCCTTGAATTAAGCGTGATGGTTAAATGGACTGAGACGGAGGGTTTACAGCGACGATCTCTAACTCTTTCAAACAAATAAGCATTCTGCTGCCACTTCTGGTGTATTGAAGTACTGTAACACACATACAGCATGTGTCAATTGATGAAAGCCTTTGCATTTGCAGTGCTGTGGTGTCTATGTGCACAGACACCGCATGGAAGCCTTTCGAACATCAAACAGTAGTTGGTCCACTAACGAGGATAGGCAGAACTATTGTGACAGTTGCCTCTTACTGACAGAATGCTACAGTAGGCCGTTAAGCGCTCAAATGTCGGATGTGAACAACATTGAAGCGTCTGCTAGGGGCTAACCTCAGGACCAGCGGTGGAGAAGGTTTCATAGACGTGGGTCATGATGTCTACGATGGCTCGGTGGGCCAAGCACAGCGCCTGGAGCTGGCTCTGTTGGTGAGACCGCTGATCGTCCTCAAACGCCAGGTCCCTGTGAACGGATACAACACACAAGACAATAAACAGCCAGCCCACATGTTCACTATCTAGAGTAGGAGGATGTAGGTACGAACGAAGAACCAAAACCGCTTGTGTTGTTGTCTTGTTCGTTTCTCGCTTGCTTGCTAAATGCGTACTCAAATCAAAACAAAACCACCTCTCCCTTTAATGCCATAGGATGCTCCTTCAGGAGCGCTGCTACACACAGCAGAGGCCAGGATGTTGTTGCGTGGGGTATGCACCACTTTGCCTGTGTTCCTATTTAAGGAACCAGGGCTGTGTAGAAGTAGCAGATTTTCTTTTTTTCAGCACGCACAGTGAACGGTAAGCTAGCAGACTGTGAATGTTATTGGCCTCCCTTGACATGTGATTGGACATAACTTTTTTCCACTGAATGTTTTTTTTATTTAAAGGTAGAATACTGCAGCTGGTGAATAAAGGGAAAGCTGACAATTTTGAGGAAAAAGGTAAAAGCACTTTCTAAATGAACACATATTTCTGTGAGCCATCCAACCACATCAAAGACTTATTTCAACAACATGAATAATAGATTTGTAAAACATGTACAGCAGAAGTTGCCTTTTGCAGTAGTTTGATAGTAGACAGTCCAGTTAATTAAAGATACTCTCCTCTGTTTGGTGTTACACTTTAAGTGCATGTTGTTTCAGGCTGTGTACAGTATCAGTGTGTGTGCATGTATTAATGTTCCCTGCCCGTTATTCTTCACATTAACATTAGAACGGCCCAAATTGCATTTTCATTAAGGCAAGCGTAGCAAATGAACAATAAGTGCTACAGTATCTTCGCACCTTTGAAAGACATCATCCTGTGTGCACACCGTTAGTAGATCAGCTTACGTGTTATTTGCATGAGTGCTATCAAGTTTGCGCACGGTTCTACTCACGCAAACCTTTAGTAAATCTGGCCCTATAGTGACGACCTTAAAAAAGCTCAATCTCATATGACTCATAACACTATGAGTGAAGATAACATTATTAGTATTATTATTATTGAATTCAATGGTACAGTACCTGTATACGGTGTTGCCATCCAGTTTAACCAGCAGTGTTTCACTCATCTGATGACAGCGACTGGAGATGGCTGCCTTTGCCGCCTTGTATTCATCCACAATCAACTGGAGCTGCAGTGATGGAGGAGACAGAAACCACATGGGATATTACATATGCTATAATATATACTGTGTGTGTGTATTATAACGTGAGTAGAAATACAGGCCCACATGCTTTCAGCTGGATGTGACAGCCCTCTGCTCACACACACACACGCACCCACCAAGCGCCCTTGTCTGGCTGTCTAGAGAGGAGTTCATCACTCACGGGAGCGATTCCTCCGACATCTCTCATGCAGCCCCTGCCCACACTCCTCTGGTTAGGATGGCTCACCCTGAAATCGCCCTGGGCCATGGGATGTCGTACATCCAAGGCTTTAAAAAGCCTTTTTGATGAGGAGAAGCCTTGAGTTAACGCTCCCTATCTCTCCATCTCTCTCTCTGTGTGGTAGGCAAGGCACTATATTGACTTTGGTCACGGTGGGTGTTGCCATTGGCTGGGTGCAGGCCTGCTCTTAAAGCCCTGGAAGGGAGCCCCTAACCCGG
>JAOEGT010050151.1:0-19881 GCA_025447795.1 Speoplatyrhinus poulsoni | reverse complement strand
GAGAGTTTGGAGGGGGGGGGGGGGGTCAAAAATAGTAGCATAAAAATATAGACCCATTTACTGTTTACAAACAGTGATTACGTACATAAGCGCGCACACACAGTTTCGCAACAGAAGTGTAATTGATTCCAATGACTTGTCAAGCTATGCAAGAGAGCATTAACCACCAACGATCACATTTAATTGCTTGCAGACACATTGGCAAAATGCCTAAAATACATTGGATGACATAGTGTGCTAAAATAATCCTCTGACATGGTGAAATATTGACTGTTTTTAGCTGGGTAACGTAATTTAGCATATTGTTTCCCTCCAGGTGGCCTAGTTGGCGTGCTGTCTCTGCCTTTATGTACGATTACTTTTTGTTGTAAATATTTCACTTCAACAGCTATACAAAATAAGTGCTGTGTTTCCTACCGTGCTAGTAGTGCGTCCCGTCACACAGCAGCATCTAGGCATGCTACGGTGTTTATTGTTTGTTAGCAGACGGAAGTACAAGGAGGCGTCATGCCAGAATGTGCACGTCTGCTGAAAACTGACCAAAACGGCTAAAATGTCATGGGTTGTGTTCCCGCTCTGAAGATATTTACACTGGTACGAACAAAGGACAGGAAACATTATCATCTAGGACACATGGCAGATGACAATGACAATGTTGAGTCATAAGGGTCATTTATACGTGTGTGTGTGTGCGTGTCTGTCTGTCTGTCTGTCGATACCTCTGGTGCTGTGTGTGCGTATATGTTGGTGAAGTCGACGTGACGTCAGCAGTGAATGGGTCTATAACCATACCAGGAAAAAAAAATTTTTTAAATACTTAGAAATGGCTTTACGGTGATACAGATGTGTGAATGTCCATACCTACCTATCGAAGCAAAAACGGCATGCGATGCGCTTTGCCAGCACGTCCACTCGCACGCACGCGTACGATTTTAGCCCCGGCCTTCAGTGAGACGCTGCCAAGTGTTTGCATCATGACATAAGTTGCATCATTTGAGGAAACTGGGTTAGACGTCTGTGTGCGTATCAGAAACGCATTCAGACTAGACCTGACCTGCACCTGCCATTGTTGCTGTTCTCCACAGCCTTGATGCAGTCGGTGAAAGTGCAGGTCTGCAATACCTTTTGTAGGACATTTAGAGAATGTCCATATATGGCCATTTTTCTAGCAAGTAAGGACACAGGCTTTGTTGTTTCCATGATTGTTTAAGAGCTTGCGCCGCGATGAGCCGAACCAGTAATCAGCATCATTCAAATGAGGAGTCAAATTAACCCGATGAAATTAATTAGAATTAGGGATTTACTGGGACGTTGTTACATGCCAGTGACACACTCCGGACCGCCACACCCTAATAATGTCTGATTTGATAAAGTCTGTGATGTGTTTAAATGTTCTAAGCATGTGATATGGTTCTTAAGTTGTTAGAGCTAGGAAATATGGACATGAGTTTTAGACTGAAGACGTTTATAGTCTGTTGCAAATTCCTGACCGACTGGTCCAAGGCTGGAATTAAATTCAAGAAAGTTTCCTCCTGTTTTGTTCTCCGGCACTAGGAAGCAGAGCAAGGTTTGTTTCTTACTTGAGTACTACTGAAAAAACTCTGCCCATATTTTCAATTGTTAGGTTTGGTTCCTCATCCACATTGCTTAATGAGGCGTGTTTGTTTATACAGGCGAGCTGTACCTTCAGTCTGGCTTTGACCTTGTATCTCTAATGGAACTGACACACATATTATTCATATTGTACAGAACTGACACCATATTGTACAGACCTTAGTACCTTAGAAAGCATCATAAACGTGCATACTACTTCACATACTCAGAATGCCCCCCCCCCCCGTATTAGTATATAGTGTGTATTTAGCACTCTGGTTGTCCGCCGTTCAGACTGTTGACCCCCTGTTTTGATCTTTGACCCCCGACGGTGTGGTTGCCAGGTGATGAGGGAGGGCTCATCTCCGGACGGCCTCGGCCAGCTGTACGACGCGGCGGCGGCGGCCGCCAAGCTGGAGGCTCTGCGGCGGGAGCACGAGGCCGCGGCCGGCGGTCACCACGGCGACCAGGGCCGGCTGGAGCGTGCCGAGGAGGAGAGCCGCCGGCTGCTGAAGCAGCGGGACGCCTCCCTGCACTTCCAGCAGCAGTACTCCTCCTCTGCCAGGAGGTGGGGCTGGTTCACACACACACACAGCCACACTCATACACGTGCTCATGTACACTCGCTCGCGCACACGTGCACACACCTGCATGCGCACGCAGGTTTGTATATGCACGCACATACAAAATGATAATCAAACCCTAATTATTGCTACGGCTGGTCGATTTAATCAAATCTTTGTTTCAGTTACGAGTTTACTTTCTAATTGCTAGTATTCCATGGGGAGCTGTGGCGTGAGCACTCACAAACGGCCACACATTGTTTGTTTGTTGCTAAAACAAAAGTTGATGAAGAACAGCAAATCACGTAACGGAACAATTACGTTTACATTTTCACCGCAAGTGATTTCTAACACGTAGATGGCGCTGTTGCAGTGCGGCTCTGTGTGCGAACCTGTAACTAACGCAGCCTTCCCTCGGGCTCGTCCTCTGCCGCCCGGGTCGCAGGTTCGACGGCGCGCAGCAGGAGCTGTCCAAGGCCGCGGCCCAGAACGCGGAGCTGCAGCGCGAGATGGAGCGTCTGCAGTCGGAGGCCACGCGCCTCAAGACGCAGCAGCTCAAGGCCGCCAAGGACTGCGAGAAGTTCCGGGAGGAGCGGGACTCGGTGTTCAGCGAGTACCGGCTCATCATGAGCGAGCGGGACCAGGTGATCAAGGAGGTGGACAAGCTGCAGACGGGCCTGGAGCTGGCCGAGGCCAAGCTGAAGAACACTTCGTCGGAGAGGCGCGTCGCGGGAGAGGAGCTGGAGGCACTCAGACAGGTGAAACGGAACGGGACGCTCGTTTTGTCTGTCGGCGGCTACGACTGTTTTGAAAGCGCGGTTCTGTTTGTTCCAAATGCTTTGAATGGTCGTGGATGGTCGTGCTCCTTGGTTAATTTGACTTTACGTTTCGAACATCATTAAAAGTTAATTCCATGACAAATGTCGCCACCAGTGGCTGTTCACTTTAATTTCTATAAACTGATATCTGTTCATAGGAGCAGGAGTATAAATAATGAATCTTGTCCCCAGACGCTTTACCCAGGATTTCCACTGTGCGCAAATACGTTCTGTTACGTTAGCAACATGGTTCAGAAGCATCCCAGCAGTGTTTTCAGTCAAAAATACAATAGGCGCGCATTTGAAGCAGAGCTGTGCAGAGAGCCACTTTTGGGACGCTCCTGGGATGCACAGCGGCACTTTGGCGGATTCACTTGCACTGACAAAGACCACTGTGTCACAGCCGGATTGCAAAACCCCCAGGTTGAAATCCAGGAGTTAATCGTGGTCAGACAATTTAGCCGAGATTGTACCAAGTGACTGAGAAGGAATTGTTGCAAAGGATTGCATGGTATTATCCAATGGTCTTAGGGGGTTGTGATTTCAAGCAGTGCCAGCATTTGAATATTCTTTGAACATGTTTAAATTCTAATTTTGGAAACTTCCCGCAGTTTTACTTATAGCAGTAGTATTACTTATAACTAATAAGCTCATTCTCTGTGTGCAGAGACTCAAGGCTGAAGTGGTAGAATGATCCATTATGTCTACGCCAGATCCCCAGGCGTAAAAAAAAGCAAACAAATATAAATAATCTTGTCTGACAGGTGTGATTAAATTATAGTCAATAGTTTGTGGTTTATAGCATTAGAAAGCTCAAAGCCCAAATTTGGCAAGCATGATTTTAAAGTTACAATCTAAAAACTGGTTTATATAATATTTATTGTTGGAGTTGACAAAATAATTGAGCCTAGGTTCATCTAAGTTCAAGCTTTGAAGAACCATGCGGTCTCTAGCTGTTGTTTCAAAGTGAGAACCTGGTACTATTTATTCACTAATATGCGTCACCTAAAAGAAGCTCGACTATAAAAATGACAGACGTTTTAAATTCAAGCATTTTAAATCATATTACCGCTATTCATTTTGTGTCCTCTGAATATAAATGAAGACCAGTGTAATTCTATTCAAGGCCCAATGTGAGCGGTTGCTGTTTACACTCATTTCATACATATCAGCATTACCTCACTTGTAAACATTTTGCGGCTTCTGGGTTGCTGCAGGAGCTGGGCTCCGCTCTGGTGGACCGGGACCGGGCCATCTGCGAGAAGAACGAGCTGCTGGAGCGGTACTGCCGCGAGGTGAAGGACAAGGCGGATGCCCAGAAGGAGCTGAGCCAGGCCTGCAAGGACGTGGAGACGGCCCGCGAGGAGAGGGACGTGGCCCGCCGGGAGAGGACGGAGGCCATCATCCAGAGAGATCAGCTGCTGCGTGAATACTACCAGGCTAGACAGGTAGGAAGAGAGACAGACAGGTTGAATACTACCAGGCGGCTAGACACGTAGAGAGACAGACAGGTTGAATACCACCAGACTAGACAGGTAGGAAGAAAGACATACAGGTTGATTACCACCAGGCTAGACAGGTAGACAGACAGGTTGAATACCACCAGGCTAGACAGACAAGTAGACAGACAGGTTGGAGGGGGGTGAGGGGGGTGGGGGAGGCTGTTATCCAGACAAATGGAGAGATTGTTTGCTTTTCTACATTTTGATTGACTGACTAATCCCTTCATCCCAGCTCAATGTGCACTAGCAGGAGTTGATCTGGCATTATGGTTTTCCATGCACTGGTTTCACCGCTGCTTTAGCATTTTTGTGGCTGCCTGCGTTTTAAACTGCTGCATTAGCTTGGGGGGGGGTATCAAAATATATCTTTTAGTGATGGTCTAATTTACTCTGAAAACGTTTAGACATTAGTACATTTAAATGTATGCATTTCTTTTCCTTAGTTTTTTAGTTAAAAAAAAAAATTGTAGCAACATCTATGCCAGTGTACATTACCTTTGACCTCTTCCACTACATTACAGTACAGTCACGTTCTTGATATAATTATCTACAGTTGCTTGCCCAACTGAGAGTGTGTGTGTGTGTGTGTTATGGTTACACTATCAAGAGTTTGGAGCTGGAGTCAAATCCACAGCTACAATATCTGACCTACTTCACAACAGGCTTGCTAATCCAATCCACAATGGTCACGTCCCAAAAATACCCCTACTACACACACTTGAGGGTAAATGCTGTTTGAAGCTGCTGTGAGTAGTTTTGCCAGTTTAGGCACGGTTAGGCATCAGGGAAGTATTTGATATTTTTAAATGTAATCTATCTATCTTTCTTTCAATTTTTCTTTTATGTAAAAAACAAAAATAAATTTTAAAGGCCAACTTTCATAAAGGCAGCCATTTTATATTCTCTACCAAAACCAGTTTACAACAGTGTCATTTTACAAGTCGGTTACTAAAGGACCACTGCTGCCGGGGGTTCTGCGTAGATTGTGTGCCTGCCGACTTGCTGTATGATTCCACATGTTTTGGTCCTACTGCAAAATAAATGTCCATTTATTTCCCGTTTTTGAAAATGAGAGATGTCATTGTTTTTATGAAGTTTTAAATAACTTATTCCTGTTGAATTGCGTTTTTTTACACTGACCGCATAAGATTAATGTAATATACTAATAAATACATTTAAAAAACGAAAATTGTAAAGTGCTACAGTGGTACAACTACATTGTATTAAGGCCTGGGTTGACAAACCCCCAAACGAATGCTTTAACGTGCGAGGGGTTTTGCGGAGTAACTGTTCCTCTGACCCGTAACCCGTGCAACCATTAAAAAAATAAATAAACTAAGAACCTGAATTCCCGACCTGCTCTGACCTCCTCCTCCAGCAACAAGACTCAGCCACGCTGGACATGGAGCGAGCCAACAAGGAGATGGAGGTGCTGAGGAAGCAGTGCGAGGCCATCTCCCAGGAGGTGAAGGAGGCGTCGCAGGAGGCCGAGGTGGCCAAGTGTCGGCGGGACTGGGCCTTCCAGGAGCGGGACAAGATCGTGGCAGAGAGGGAGAGCATACGGTTAGTTACGCAGCGCTTCTTAACAAAACAAATGATTAAATCTATCAAAATGACAGTAAATTATGATGCATACAAATACAAAAATAAAATGTGGATGTCAATTGCAAGAACATTAAGTCACATTACCAGACATTATTTGTAATTTCATATGGTTAGAAATATTTGAGAACGACCATGATCACTTTTGTCATGCTGGCACTATTTGACAAGCAAACAAACACAAGTAGATGTTATTGACTCACACACATGCACTGATAAGATGTCCGTCTCTGTTTTTAGCCTTGTCTACACTTGGCAGGAAGTTTTCTTTTTATCAGACCCTCGCATTTAAATGTATTTCGTTTTTTTGTTTCTACTATTGCTTTTGTTGACTTATTTTAGACGATTGGCTCTTTGTCTTTGATTCATTTTGATGTAATTATTTAGTGTATAATTATATCACTGTCTGAGATGTCGTCTTGGCGTTGTGTAGTAGTCACGGGAAGGTGCGGGAGCAGACGTAAATGTTTTACCCTCTTGATCGTAGGTACTTAATGAATTACTGTACTCAAAATACCCATTAACGCCCCTCAGAGATATAAATAATGGGCAATATTATTGGTAAATCTGCGGGCCTCCCCATTGACTTGCATGGAGCGCTGGGTCCCCCCCAAAAGAAAATGGAATGCCGAAGTGATGTCCGTTGAACCCTCTGCATTGAATTCCCCTCTCTCTGGTGGCGTAGAACTATATAATAATGGTCGTCTCCCTCCCGTCAGCACGCTGTGCGACAACCTGCGGCGAGAGAGGGACCGCGCCGTGAGCGACCTGGCGGACGCCCTGAGGACCCTGGACGACACCAGGAAGCAGAAGAACGACGCCTCTCGGGAGCTGAAGGAGCTAAAGTGGGCCTTTCTTTAACAGTTTCCCACACGCGCACGCACACTCCATCGCTCTGCTGACTACAACTCAAAACAACTTCTTCCATTCGATATTGACTGGTTTGGATGGCCTTATCCTGGGCTCCAGGTCTATTGTGCCACCAAGTGGCCAGAACATGGCACGCACGCACACAAAGCATTTAGGATTTACAGGGGAAAAAAAAAACTTTATTTAGTCTTTATTATTTTATAATGCGTTATCGAATAATGTGTGAAGTTTGAGGCCACTACAGACCAGACCAATTGCATAAAGTGTGGAAGCAGATGTTTTAAAGCATGCGTGTCCCCCAGAGAAAAGATGGAGGACCAACTGGAGAAGGAGGCCAGGTTCCGCCAGCTGATGGCGCACAACTCCCACGATTCGGCTATCGACACGGACTCGATGGAATGGGAAACGGAAATCGTGGAGTTTGAGAAGGACAGGGTAAAAACACCTGCGTAATATCCCACACCAAGGCATACTATTGAACTGACCTTGTGAAAGTTAACAACTGCTATATTACGGTGTTGTTTCTAGGACGACATGGATTTGAAAGCGCTTGGTTTTGACGTCGCCGAAGGCCTGAATGACCCGTATTTACCCGGGGACTGTGGGATATTCGTCAGCAAGGTGGCTAAAGGAAGTGTTGCGGAGGGAAGGTTAAGGTAAATGCCGTTAACGTAAACAGAACACCTTGGTTGTTTTTGCTTCAAGAGACAAAATAATCTGCACCCTACCCCCACAATCCCATCCTCCTCTTCACAGGGTCAACGATTGGCTGCTGAAGATTAATGACGTGGACCTGGCCAATAAGGACAGGAAGCAGGTGATCAAAGCGGTGCTGAGCGGAGGGGGCATCATCAACATGGTCGTCCGCCGGAGAAAGTCTCTCGGACGGGTCGTCACGCCCGTCCAGTTAAACCTCGCTGGACATAAAGGTCGGTCAGCTAAGGTTTACTGTTAAAACGCTCTAATAAGCATCTGTGTAATGTAACCTTTAGCCTATTTCACTTGAATAGATTACACTCTGTTATGCTACACCTATGGGTGTAAAAGCGTGTTTGTTGAATAAACTTCAGCTGCTTTGGAATCAAATCTAAGTCTTTAATTTACTGTGTTAGGGTTTCATTTTTTCTATATTGGAGAAATGTCTTACGACAGATTAAATGTGTGACACCGTCTACATTGGCACATCTTCCTTCTTCACACCCCAGACAGTGGCATCGGCCTGGAGAGTGGCGTGTTTGTGGCTGTTGTGGTGCCAGGCAGTCCTGCAGCCAAGGATGGCTACCTCACTGTCGGGGACAGGCTGCTGGCTGTGAGTGTATAGGCTTGTTGACCATATGGCGCTATCACCAAAGTCCTTAAGGGGCACGTCTGGCCACTCTGTAGTCCTGGCCAGTGGCCACTCGATCTCCTTAAACGCCGGGCATTTACTAAGAAGACCGTATCTTAATGAATGGGAAGAGAGCCCTATTCATTGGGGGGGGGGTCACTAGGGCATATCAACAGCACACAGAACAATGTTCAGATCAGATGTCCAGATCATTTTATGAATAACTGCGTTACAAGCTTAATTACACCAAAACTATTGGGTTATACATTGACCCACATTATAGCAATTCACATTTTAGCTATCATCTTCATTTCTGTTCCTGCTTTCTTATCAGATAAATGGGATTGCGCTGGATGACAAGTCCCTCTCAGAATGTGAATCTTTGCTGAGGAACTGCCACGACTCTCTCAGCATCTCCCTCATGAAGGTAACGGCTTCTAGCCGGGTGTAACCACACTCAATATCCACTTGGGTGAATGGGGTCTGGACTAGGGATGGCACCAATACTGAGATTGGAAATTGGACCGACCAGCTGGATCGGTATTGAGGACAATTGGACAGTTCCATGGGGCTAATCCAATGAAATTAATTTACACACGTAGGTCTGTCAAGCATCAACCATGTCTAACCTACCCAGGCTACACTATCAGCAGCAGGTTTCTCAAATTTGCAACTTCACACTGGAATCGGTACTCAATATCTGTATTGGGACTGATAAAACTGGGTTGTGCCATCCCTAGTCTGGACACGCTCCATTGGGCGTTAATGGCCTCCGGAAATGCTCCATTCGGGGTGAATGGGGTCTGGACGCGCTCCATTGGGGATTTGTTACTACTGGGCATAAACCTTGATGTTGAAACAATTGGAACAGCCTTTAACCAATCTGCAACAACTGTTTGTATCACTTCACCGCAATTTCAAAACTAGGCTTGACTTCAATGTAATCACACTTGGCCCCACCCCACTGGTCACTGATTGGTCCGAGGGGCTGAGCGAATGCGAAAGTAATGCGGTTTCCAGACTATAATGTCAGTACCGGTATATTAAATTCAGGTGAAACGGAAAGCCCATCAAATTGTGTCTGATCCTGTTCATTCCCTTTATTTAAAAATGTATTTAGTTTTATATTTATAAAACTGCCCTCCAGAAAAATACAATAGAGCTGCTACAATAACAAAGAACAGCTACAGTCTTTCATACTGAATGCAATAGATTCATAATAATTCGTATCACTAATTGAAAACATGTTTTTCTACTTTTGTTTCATTATTTTTTTGTAATTGTATTTATTAATTGTGCTTTTACTGTGATGTTTTTAACTAACCCATGAAGCCAAAAGTACATTCCCACATTTGTGGACTATTATTATTATTATTATTATTATTATTATTACCACCGTGTGACACCAGCTAACCTTAGATACTGCTGCATCAAAATCTGATTTTGTGCCAATCTCCTGCCCAAAGTGTAACGGCCATTCATCCATCCACCCCCAACCCCCACCACCACCCCACTCCCCCAGTTCCTCCCTCACAGCAGCTCGGGCCAGAGTCTCTTTGAGAGCGCCAGGGACTCGGAGAAGAGCTCCAGCTACCGGCTGCCCTCCTCTTCCTGCGAGATCCACGGCCGGAGCTGCCGTCACGGCGACCACAGCAGCTCCACCCAGACGGACATCTACAGCGCAGAGCCGGCGAGCGGTGGCGGCGAGCGGGGCAGCAGGGGCGACGCCCCGGACGCCACTGCAGCCCAGGCTCACCTCCCCAAGCCCTTCTCCAGCAGCTCCCTGCACTCCCGCGGGCCCCCGGCGCCCTGCCACCGAGCGGCGGGGCCACTGGTGCTGGCGCTCCAGGAGTTCTGCTACCGGAGGCCGGATCCCCACCTCTTCCGGCCCCTGGCCTTCGCCCCCGCCCCGGCAGTGCCCGACCGCCGCCCGCCCCCGTCGGCGGCGGAAAGGCCCGGGGGCGGCACGTGGCCCAAGGTGATCGGGGGCACCCTGCCGCCCGAGAGCGCCCCGCTGTCCATCTTCAAGAGGCCCAAGCGGCGGAAGTCAATCTTCGAAGCCGACGCCTTCCAGAGGCCCGAGGTAGCTCCGCCCCCGTCCCAGGCCCCACCACCGCCGGCCCGCAGCGACTCCTTCCGCTTCAAGCACCGCCAGCAGAGCAGCTCCGCCTCCGACTCCACCGTCACCGCGGGAACGACAACCCCCCCGCCGCCTCCACCCGTCCAGGCCTCCGAGGGGCCGGAGGCGGCCAGGCAGCGTTGCTGCTCCCCGGCGGAGAGAAGGAGAACCCCCAGGAGGCCGCCACGTGAGAAGCGGCGGGGAGGAGGAGGAGGAGGAGATGATGATGATGATGAGGATGAGCAGGAAGAGGAGGAGGAGCAGGGGGAGGGGAGGGAAGGGGAGGTGGGGGGAAACAGACGCAGGTCAGGCGAGCGGGACAGGAGGAGGTGCCGGCCCAAATCGGCACCGGCGCTACGGCGAAACGTGGCACCCTTGCACATCCCCATTTCCATGCAGGTGATTGACAGGTCACTTTGAATGCAGCTACCAATGTTGTTGGTTAATAGAGGGACATATTCAAATGGAAATATGGTTGTAACAATGCACTTTATATGTATAGCACTTGTCATAAAAGACTTGCAGCTCACAATGCTTGATTATTGTTATTATATACTGTATATTTAATATCTAATTCTATTATTTTCATACATCTTTTGTTGTCGTTTCCAGGTACAGAACTTCTCCAATGACGAACATTCCCCAGAGCCTGTCAACTTGGTGCGCTTCTCTCCCATCCGTTGTCATCGCCACAGCGCCCCCTACGTTCCCCCGGGTTACAGCCCAGCACGTAGGTTACCCAAGACGACCACATATCGATTGCTAGCATTAGCTCTAATAGGGTCGTTCTCGTTAATAACTTCCTGTGTCTGGAACAGCAGTAGATATGGCACAAATTCGTTTTTTGAGGGGTTATAAACCGTATAAAGACGTGACTTATGATTATAAGCCAGTGAAAAGCTTTACCATAAGGTTAGGTTCAATACTTATAAGGTGTTGGTGAGCTTGTGCTATGACAAATTAACAATATTTAACCTAATTATAAATGTATGATTAATTACAGAATTTTAATAAGGTCTTATGTCTAAAATATTTATCCATATCCAATTTGGTGATGCTCTGGATCTTTAAAGTGGTTCTATATGATTTTCTACCACTAGATGTCACACTAAACACAACAGCATCTAAGACAACGCACGCAATACGTGGACGAGCGGCTGTGTGATGTCATTCTCTGCTCAGGACGCCATTATGACTCAATCTTTACATAGAAAGTGATTGTTTGCTGCTATATTACTGTTTGAAATAACACCTTTTTCTTTCAAGGAGAAATGTATTATTATTTATTGTTCAGCCTTACAGGACAGTTGTGATAAATGTCGCTGTCTTCTTGGTCCGTTCCCAGAAGCCCCACGCCGGGGGCTAGCCCCGTGTCCTGCCGTGACCGCGGTCATGAGGAACCCGGTCTACACCGCCTGGAGCCACGAGGTCCCCCCGGCCCCCAGCCCCGCTGCCCCCCCGCACACACACTCGCATGGCAGGTGATGAACCCTCTCTGTCCGTCTGCTCGGCTAATGGTTCAGACCAGAGCCATGTAGGAGAGTTGTTTCAACGCCGTTCGCTCCAATGGACCTCAAAACAGTTGGTTAACCGCAAATACTAAAAAGACCCTATACATTGTACATGTAAATCGATGTATTTATTTAGTACAAATTAACAAACATTGCAGTGTGTCTGTATTTATCGATTTTAAAATTGCCCACCTAGCACTTCCTATAACTGTTTTGCATCTCCATGAACCATGCGACAGTTGAAAATGTCTAACTTCTTTTGGCACTCTCTCTACATGGGTGTGGTTCAGGCATGCCATCAATATTAATGTTGTGAATCACGTAATGTAACAATGGGAGCAAAGCTAAGCCCAACCCCCCCCCCCGACACTTTGTCCTGCTGCAGTTCTCACAGGCAAGATCTCAATTATATCTTGCGCTGGTCTGCATAATACCAGCAGGGGATTAATTTATCTCTTGCTCTCTCCCTTGTAGTCCACAGTATCAGGGGCGTCTCAGTCTGGACCTGACCCACAAGTCCCCGGGAGATGCTCCCGAGCCGTACCGCAGCCACCCCCCGCACAGCACCAACTCTCTCCCCTCCAGCGCCAGACTACAGGGTACGACTCTACGCGGTGCTAGCTTCCTTGCTAACTATAACATGCTACCACAGTCACATGTTATAATTATGGAACCGAACCACTCTGGTTCAGCTTGGATGCTTTTGTGATTGGCTGGTTGATGAGGGACATGTTTCAATTAGGAGACTTTATCTGTAGGATGTACATTTGTGGCCAATATAAAGAAAAAAGTTCAATTTGGAAATGTATGAATTTCTTGCAGACGCCAAATAAAAGCATATAATACGCTGTGCTGCTGATACTTTTAATATGAATTAATTCCGCGTGCATGTCTCGCTCCTCAAGGGTCCTCAGGCTTGAGCACATTGCAGTTCAGGACGGAGCGAATCAAAATCCCCCCGACACGATATCCACGCGCCACTGGTTCTGAAAGAGGTACGCGGCCAATCTTGACCTTTTTTAATAAAGATGCACTAATTAATTTGTTTTTGTAGCAACTTCCAGTTGACTGTTATGTTTAAAGTGTCCTCACAAGAAGTGGGGGGGACTGTTGGAAGGTGGGGGGGGTAGAGAGCAGTGTATACGACAGCTCTAGTGGAGTGGAGCACCTGCCTCTCGACAGTCCACTGCGTGTGTGTGTGTGTGTGTGTGTGTGTGTGTGTGTGTGGGGGGGGGTGATATGGTCATGTGCTGGTATTGCGTTTCAAACCAAAACAGCCGCAATGTACTTGGAACACAACCACTAGGGTCTATCATAGTGTCCCGTATAAATATTTTATTTCATAACCACACAGCTTGTCACCGAGGGTGTTTCATCATTCATTCGACAGCCTCTCTCTCTTTCTATCTACCCCCCCTCTCTTTCTCTGCCTCCCATCTTTCTATCTCCTCACCCTCTCTCTCTCTCCACCCCTCCCTCCCACCCTCCTCAGGCTCCCTCTCCCATTCTGAGTGCAGCAGCCCGACACCCCCGCTGTCCCCCGTTAACCTGGAGACGTCCTCCTATAGCAGCAGCAGCCAATCGCAGGGCTCCATTTCCACCCAGCCCCGGATCTCAGTCAGCCCTGCCCCGGTCGGTGACAGACGAAGGGACAGGTAGCGTCTCACACCCCCCCCACCTCAATCACTGTGCAGTCCCAGTGGTGAAGCACAGAGGCCCGTCCCACGTTATCTTCAGAACACCCTTCTGTCACATCCTCTATTCTGTCAGCTCGTCTCTGCCTGTCAGCTCGTCTCTGTCTGCCTGTCTGCTCGCCTGTCTGTCTGCATGCCCGCCTGTCTGTCTGCCTGCTCGCCTGTCTGTCATTCTGCCTGTCTGTCTGCAGCTCGACGTGTTCAGTGTCGCACAGGGCAGAACAAGGATGCGTCCTACAGGCAGATATGACAAACTGTCGTCTGTTTTTAGAATGGCTTTGGCCCCAGGTTTGGTTGAAGGTAAAAATCCTTTACGGATGACTTGACATTTTTGCGATCTAGCGACTGACCTCTCTTGTAGAAAATAGACCGAAATGCTTAGCAAAACACAGCTAAGTGTAGTGGGCGAAGTTATTTTCGAGCTCAGTTGATCAATGAAAGGACATGCAAGATTTGCATCGCTAATTGACAAAAATGTCAGTATGGCGTTTTACATGGACACGCTGACCTGGATAACAGAAACGGGAAGGAAAGCAGGGCTGCCGTTGATTCAGTCTAAACGGCCATACTGACTCATCATATTTCATACGTAAATCATAGATTTATTTGTATTATTTGCTGTCTAGTTCATAGACTTTACTTTGTGTGTGTGCTAATATAAACACGCTTTGTCCCTTGTCCTTCCGATACTAGGCCATACTTGGAAGAGCCTCGCAATGTCACGGTGCAGAAGGGGGCGGAGCCACTGGGCATCTCCATTGTGAGCGGAGAGAACGGAGGTGTGTTTGTGTCCAAAGTGACCGCCGGCAGCATCGCCCATCAGGCCCGGATGGAGTACGGCGACCAGCTCCTGGAGGTGGCGGCCATTTTATTTTTTGTCCACACCTGTATATTACTGTAGCTTACGCTTCATTGTAGACTGTGTGTTAATGTAGCTAGCGCTTCATTATACTGTAAAATAATGTAGCTAGTGCTTCATTATAAACTATATTACTGTAGCTAGCGCTTATTGTATACTGTATGCTAATGTAGCTAGCACATAACTATACTGACAATGTATGTAGCTAATGCTTCATTGTAAACTGTATTACTCTAGCTAGTGCTTCATTGTATGTTAATGTGGCTAATGCTTCATTGTATACTGTATGTTAATGTAGCTAGTGCTTCATTGTATGTTAATGTAGCTAATGCTTCATTGTATACTGTATTACTGTAGCTAGCGCTTCATTGCTAATCAACACACTGGCTTCAATTGCAGTTCAATGGAATCAACCTGCGGAATGCTAATGAGCAGCAGGCGCGACTTGTGATTGGTCAGCAGTGTGACACGGTCACTATATTGGCTCAATACAATCCTCACATGTTTCAGCTCGGCAACCACTCCCGGTCTGGGTAAGGAATCGAGATGAATCGACGCCACACTATACCGTAGAATGAATAGGCTGCGTGCGGTTTAGATGGAACTAGGCAATATATATATACAATTATTCTTTTTAAAAGCAAACAAAAAACGAACGCCCTTCCTCTCCTCCAAGGTCTCGGATGGAGTCCATTAGCAACCAACCGACCCCTCAGGACAGCGGCACATCTAGCCCAGACAACCACTCCGCCATCGATACGCTGAGCGAGCAGGACGAGGGCACCATGACGCCTCCTTCAAAACAGACCACGCCCGCCACCAGCCCCAACAGCTCCTTCAGGTAGGGGTCCAGGGGGTCACCATCATGTGGGCTTGTATTGTGGGTGTGTATTGGACGTAATATACGATAAACCAAGCCGAGGTTCATCTCCCATTCCCTTTAAAAAAAAATGCAGGCGTGCTTGCATCATAGGCGGATTGATATTTTACCGGCGGGTTTGTGAAAGTGCTGGAGCAGATCAACTAGGCAATAGCGAGATTCCTAAAATATGTTGATGTAGGCTATACTAACACAATTTTTCACATTGTACTCTATTCATTTTTAATTATTTGCACATTTGTGTGCTGCTGCACGTCACATGTGGTCCCCCTGCCAGAGGAGATACTATATTGATAATGCGCCTCACGCTGACTTTAGACCAGGTTTGTGCTGGTCAATCGCACAATCACTTTCCACTGCCTCAAGAAAACAATGCGTCAGCAGTGCGCTAGACCACACCTCATGTTTAGACCAACACACCCACCGGCACTCAAATGGGTGCAAGCTGCAAGCGTGGGCGCTGGACGGGCGTCTTCGCTAGTTTCAGACCGACGCAGTCATTTTCCCGTCCCTCGGTCTGAAACTAGCGAAGACGCTTGCGCTCCCACTTTGCGCCGCATTGCGCCGGTTGTCAGATAGGGCCCTTAGTCTCCATTTATTTTGTTCTCACGTGGCGAGCATTCAATTTAACACTACAAAGATGGCAACCTCTATTCAAAGATAGCATTCAAACACATGAACCTGTTCAGGGTGAGCACTCTATGCTAGTGGGGGTAATATAAAGAAGTGTTTGTATTGCGTTACCTAATACCAATAATAGTTTTTATTAAATTATTTTCTTCTGAAAGCGCTTTTCATCCTTTTTATTTCACAATGTTAATATTTAGCTGCTGTTACAGTCTTTTATTCTGCGAATATGCACGTGAATGTCTGAAGGCCATGTGCCTGTATTCGGCACCCCATAATAAGCCTGACGGTGGGGGGTTGGTTTCCAGGCTGCCGAGCGTGAGCCCTCGCCGGGCCGCAGAGCTCCGTCTGGTGAGGCTGAAGAGGACCCAAGTGGACCTGGGTGTTCAGATATGTGGGGGCAACCTTCACGGCATCTACGTGGAAGGTCTGGAGGACGACAGCCCTGCCAAGTGTGCCGACGGCCTTCTTGCTGGAGACTTGATACTGGAGGTAGCTACACTAAAACCAAAGTCCTTTTTTATAGGCATGTCTGGTCACTTGGTCAAATTACTAATAGGCAAGGCTGGCTGCTCGGTGGCCATCTTGCTAATGCCTCCAGGAAGTTATTAGGAAGACCTTATCAAAATGAATGGGGTGAGAGCCGTAACTGCACATTCAATTGTCACCGGGTGAAAAAATACTGCATATACAATCACCAAAAATCTTATTTTATTGAATGGCTTTTTGAACGAAATCCCTTTTTTATGAGTCTTCTTCAGTCTGTTTAATGTTTTTGAGGGTGCTTTCACATAAAACAGTGTAGCACAATGGCGCCTGACCTGTGTCATTATGTCTTCCAAACAGTACAACGGCGTGAGCATGAAACACAAGACAGCCGAAGAGGCTTACCTGGAGATGTTGAAACCAGCGGAAACGGTCACGTTTAAAGTTCAACATTGTGCGGAAGACCTTCCACTGATCAGAGATTCCCCAGGGGACGGCTTCTTTGTACGGTAAATCCATCGCTTTTATTTTCATTCTGATTTGTATTTTTTTATTTCCTGAATGGGAAGCTCTGGAGGTTATATTGACCCGTATTGCTGTCCCTTCTCCACAGAGCACTTTATGACCGGGTGGTGGATGTGGAACAGGAGCTGAGCTTTAAGAAGGATGACATCCTGTACATCGAGGACACCTTGCCAAATGGGAACTTCGGCTACTGGATCGCCTGGCAGCTGGACGAGAACGCACAGAAGATAAAGAAGGGGCAGATCCCCAGCAAATACATGTGAGCAGTGTTGTGTAATCATTACGCTGATGCATGAAAATAAAGCACCCTGATTATATGAAATCTGGATGAAACAAAGTCTAAAAAGCAGCGTTTTAGACGTCTGTCCTTGTGTCTGTCTGTTTGTTTGTCTGTGTGTGTGTGTCCTTGTGTGTGTACCGTTGATGTAAATGCATTGCGTGTCCCTCAAAAGGGTGGACCAGGAGTTCTACAGGAGACACGGCCTGCCGGACATCAAGGACGACAGCACTGGTAAGACGATGTCTGCCGCTGCACGGAGGTCCTTCTTCCGCCGGAGGCTGAAACACAAGCGTAGTGGATCCAGAGACGGCAAGGACGTGACTCTGGACGCTCTGAGCACCGACTCCCTGCCCATCACGGAGGGTGAGAAGCCCTCTGACAAGGGAGGGGTCTAAACTGTCAATGAAATGCACTGTTGATCAACTGCCAGCCTGGCTTACTGTACAATCACAGTTAGGTAAGTTATCCAAAATGACAAGGGTAACAAATCAAACCTTTTTTATTATTTTTATTTTTAGTTGACATGAAATATGAGAAATATGAATTGCTGGGCTAGTTTTCAAATCAGTCTAATAGCTAAAATTCCTCCCTGAAGAAAATAATGGCGTAAAACAGCATTCTTGCATAGTAACAAGCTGCCTGGCCTATCCTCCTAACTCCCAGTGAGATTGCAAATCCGGTTGAGGAATATGAAGAAAAGTGTAACTCCAACTGGAACGCAATGTTTAGTGAGAAATGTCTGTCCAAAATGATAGGTGGCCTTCTGGGCTAGGGAGACAGGCAGGCATGGAGGAATGGTGAACATCTTGGTGGGGAAAGAATAATGGCACCTCTCGCAGCAGCAGGAGGCAATTTCACAACTATTATTAGAAGTCCCTCTGAGTGATGTCCTTAATTCTACACCAGCCCCAGAGGGCTGGTGTAGAGTATTATTTGAAGAGTACACCTATGCCCGGGACAAATCTTTCCCCTGGATACAAATGATAAAAAGGCTCAAGTGGCCGCACATTTAAAGGTAGAGTCAGCGACGTGCAAATTGATACTTACTATCAAATTCAGAGAATGTCTACTGACGGTCTGCTAGCTGTACACACACTCAAACAAGAATCAGGTGTTTCTACACAGCCTCCTCTGGACATGGGAACACAAAGTGATGCAGACCGCACCTCAAAATCACAGCCATTGCAATGCGTTTCGTTTGTGTGTGTGTGTGTGTGTGTGCGCGCGCTTCTGAGGGAGCACCCTATGGCATTGAAAAGGGAAGTGGTAAGGGTTTTTGTTATTCATCGGGGTTCAAGTATCAGTGGGGATGGGGAAAGCTCAAGTGGACCGACCATTAAAGGCAGGGTCGGTCGCTCTGGAACGCTTGCTAACTTCTAGCTCAAATCAAAACAAACTGCCTCAGAAGCTCTGTCCCACACATTGAAACGCATTGCGAAACCACAGGCATGGTTGTTGTAAGCGGTGTTCCCCAATTTATGTTCCTATAAATATACAGCCCTAGAGCCAGGGCTGTGTAGAAGTACCCGATTATGTTTTTAGCAGGCATAGAGTAAACTATAAGCTAGCTAAATGCTATTTGGTTTAGATATTTAGTCAAATTAGCTTACAATAGCTGACTAACTTTTTTCGGCGAGGTGTTTATTTGTTGCACCGTAAATGACGCTGTTCTACTTGACACACAGACGGGGTCAGCCTGGCCTACCAACGGGTCCAGAAGGTGCACTGCTTGTCCCCCAGACCAGTGCTGGTCCTGGGCCCGCTAGTGGAGGCCAGCAAGGAGGTGCTGGTGAACGAGGCACCTGCCAAGTTCTGTCGCTGCCTGCCGGGTCCGTTTACGCAAGCGCGCGCACGCACACACACACGCGCGCACATACATCTGCATACAAACACACATACATGCATACGTACACACACATACATGTCACACATCAAATTGTTTTGCATGTTTTGTTTGAGTTCTTCTAGTTGTAACTTCTAGAATATTCTCTAGACATTGTTTGCAAGTTCTGCTGCTTTCAGAGGTGATGAAGGCGTCTCAGCAGGCGATTGAACGCGGAGTGAAGGATTGCGTGTTCATCGACTACAAGCGAAGGAGCGGCCATTTTGATGTGACGACTGTTGCGTCTATTAAGGAGATAACGGAGAAGGTGTGTTGGGCTCGTTTTTTTGTCTTTTACTTTGCGCCATCTGCTATTTTTCATGCGACCATTTTGTTGTCATTCTCTCTTAGGACAGTCACTGTTTACTTGACATAGCTCCTCACGCTATCGAACGCCTTCACAGTGTTCACATCTACCCAATCGTCATATTCATACGCTACAAAAATGCCAAGCAGATTAAGTGAGTAACTTCATGCTTTTGTTAATTTTTATTTAACATTTTTGTCCAATTTCCGACTGGAGCACTAGTGAAGCATATACTGTTATGTCTCTTATTACGGTCCAAACGCCAGGAGAAAATTATTATTATTATATCTATATTTATATAACTTTTCTGTTTGTTATGATTTACATTTATCTCTTAATTTCTTCTGTGGTTGTCCATCCACCCATCCATCCTCTCCCGCTTATCCGGAGTCGGGTCGCGGGGGCAGCAGCTTCAGCAAGGGACCCCAAACTTCCC
>JAOEGT010050141.1:9882-19887 GCA_025447795.1 Speoplatyrhinus poulsoni | reverse complement strand
CTTAGTGTTTCATTTCACATGTTCATTGGGTCTTTACAGTTGGCACATGCATACTGGTGTTATTTTGTTGTTTTGTGTGTTTTGTTAAGGACACTGGCATAGAACTTGGTCCTGGGCTGTATTTTGCTGATGGCAGAAGAAAGGTGGATTACGTCCTTTGTTACAAATACAAAAAGAGGCGAGGATCAAAATCACGCCTCTCCATTGTGTCTAATGGGAGTATACCCGCGCTGTCACCAGTCAGACAGAACACAGAAGCGGATATTGGGGAGACAGTTTTGGTAACGGCGGAGGTGGAGGAGTCAAAGCTGACTGATGTTGAGAAAGTTGTAATGAGGCAGGAGTTTGAAGCTGGACTTGTGGAAGCTGGACTACATATAGAGGGACAAAGAGGTGAGTATACATGTCCCCTCCCTCATTACACTAAGAATTCATCACTTCATGGTCTGTGACATCTGACTTATCATTTTCCTCATGTTGATATATGTCCATAATGTCACTTCTACTCACAGCACGTACTTTGATATAAACATATGGTTTTGCAAAGCTAAATATGAATCAGGGAGAGAAAGTCCTTGCATATTAAATAGCTACTGTTGAAAGGGAGTGGCAGTATGGATGTTTGGATGCTTTAAAGCCAATTTACAAGTGTTCCAAGCTTGTTTACTGTTTACTTGTTTACTGACTTCCGATTAGACCTCCCTCTTTTTCTGAGGGAGTTTGATAGAACTATGATAAAAGAATCAACCAAAATAATTAATTATAAAGATTAGTACTGTCCCCATTCTACTGACATACTGTATTGGGGTTGTGTAAATATAGCAATTTATACTCTGTGTCAGGTTTAGTAAGAAGGATCCACAAGCAGGCAGAGTCAGTGAACAACACAGCGAGAGAGAGAGAGAGAAAGAGAGAGAGAGAGAGAGAGAGAGAGAGAGAGAGAGACCAACTTCTCTGGTTATAGTTTTGCTAGCAATCATGTGTGTGCAGTTATTTTGGTACAGACTCACTGAGTTCTTTGCCAACCAGGGCCTAACGTTTCTTAGAACAATTTTGTGTCTTTTCAACAGATTCAATCAACTAGTCAGTGAACTCCATTTGAATTGAAATCGGCTGTCTCAATATTTTTCTATACTTTTAAGACAATAGCTGTGGTTTTGCCTTTCAGACATTTATGTAGTCGAGTTCTCATGCTTGACCAGTTGTTAATTGTTGTACATGTATTAGTAGATTTGTATATACAGTATTCAAGAACAGGCTTTAAGAATGAATAAAAAATACAAGGCTTGTGTTCCCAACAGTGTACTTGTGGTTTATGTATTGTCATAGAGGTCGCAAGGTATAGGGTTTATTCGGCTACATATCCCATGGCCTATACTCAGCCGCGAAGCAGAGCTTCAGAAGATTAAAGTTCCTGTGAAAAAGGTCAGCATTTTACCATAATCTTTATGATATGCGCTACTTATTTTTGATTTTGAACGTTCTGAATCAGTTGGATAATATCAATAATGGCATAATATGTGTTCAGTAGTACAGTAACGTCAAAGTAGTGATGAATTGGATTTTAACGGGAAACGTACATTCTTTAATTGAGCAGAAATGTGAACTGCGGCAAAAGACAGGAATTGTTGGTGTTTGGGGTTCCCTGATAACCGAAATCACCAAACCGTTTGAGCCAGACATCCCTGACTGTGACATAAACAGAGATTCGCAGACACGCGTTCGCTTCAAAACCCTCAAGCATGCCTTTATCAGGGACAAACTCCATCTGTAAGTTCTCACATGCTTTCTCTCTCTCACCACATACACCACTGTACATGTACTCTTGACATAAACACACATACTATCTTTAATGACATCACATTCCTAGAAATTCATTAGTTGCTTATACAGTAGAAAAATGTCCTTCAATGTCTAAATGTCAATGTCTAAATGTCAATGTCTATACATTTCATTAACTCCTAGTCTTGAAGTTGACAATTATTGGACCAGTACATAATTATACTGTATCTTATTCAGGTTATAAACACATTTTATTATTATTATTATTATTATTATTATTATTATTATTATTATTATTAATAATTTATTAATGTAATTCCACCCCAAGAAGCACCTCAAACTTGTATTGCATAATATATTTGCCTGTGTAATATAGTATTATGGTGTGTTAGGGCCATAGAGATAAACCATTTGTGGATAAATTCAGTTTATACAATTTTGAAAATACATTGACTCGTTCACTTTGCAACAATGTTTTGCTGGCTGGCGATTCTGTATTGTATTACCTAATTATAATTTTCAATCAGATGTTTACCCATAAGTACTATGCTACTCATGGTTTTAGCCTACAATAACAGTCTTATAGATGTCTGGATTTTGAAGATAAGACGGTGCCTAATAGACTATTAGAGCACTGTGCTCTGATGTCCACACCTTGAGGATCGATTCACATGATCTGTCATATAGTCTTGCTGAACCACAAATTACATTACCCTAAAATGTATCCAACATTGCATTTGCATATAAAGATATAATCTCAACCAAATCAGTCACCTTTGCCAAATTCACGGCAATGTCTCTTCAAAGTCCAGATTGTATTAGATGGGGAGAAAAACACTCACACATTTACAACTTTATAAACTCTGAAAATCAGAGTTTATTTTTCTATACGACTTTAATCGCAGAATATTACCCTGCTCCCCGAGAGCTGTAATATTATTATTTATTTACAGTACAATGGCCCTAATACTCTAGCTTGGCCGTGATCCAGTACCAAAATTCATTTGAATTGGAATTCACTTTGTGAATAGGGTCTGGACACGCTCCATTGGGAAGTGTTAACAGTCGTTGGTTCCTATTGGGTGTAGACATCTGACCAACCTTTAACCAATCCGCGTTGATACATCTGTTTTAATTTTTCATCTAGCTCTACCACCATTTTGAAACACGTTTGACTTCACTGTCATCGCTCATCACCCTGCTTTGTCCGCCAGCAGGGTGGCTGTGCCTAACATTGATGTGAACAGGGTTTCCACACTATAATCTCATCGAAATATTGAGCTAAGATTATTAGTAGCCTGGCTCCAACAACCTACTAATACTCCACAATACTGTACATACAAAACATTACACATTAGACAAAATGCGATTTGTTTTCTGCCAAATGGCACATTTATTTTGCTCTGCAAAAAATGTGGGAGTCATCACATGCAGTATTGTCTTTAACATTATACAGTAGTAGGACTTATCTTCTCTGTTACCTGCAGGTATGACATCAAGTCCACACAAACCGTATTTGACAATGCCACGCGCAGCCGAATAGTGAGTCCACTAAATAATCACAACATAACTTGTACTGTAAATGTTTATTACTATTACACATACTAAAACATTACCATCTGCCTTTGACTGCACAATCTGTGTGTCTTTTGAAAAGGTTGCAGAGATCACTTCACGTACTATATGTACACAAACTTGCCAAACCACTGGTGAGTTCTCCCATGTACCTTTAAATGTTTTTTTTTTTTTTTTTTTTATACTAGAAGTACAATATTATTGGCTGTATGCCTGCGCTCACTCTCTCTCTTGTGTCTCACCAGGCATCACGACATTACTGGCTCGGGGTGTCTACGACTCTGCCTTCCCTTTGCATGACGTGAGTACATTCCTGTGAGACCTTTGTGAAGAGGCACAATACAGTATACGGTGTTCTGTTCCCATCACATTTGGCAGAAAGCAGGTTGAGAAGAGTTCTTTCACATCTCTTAGGGGTCATTCACACGGAGAGGACAACGAGATCAGCGTAATGACAGACAGGTGAGGTCAATAATAGGCTTTTAAAATAACACCAAAAAAGAAACATTTTTATTCACTAATCTGTTATGTAATGAAAAACGCCCTATACCGAACAAATGGTTTTGCTGCAGTTTTTTTTTTGAGACAGCATGATTGAATAACTATCACTGCTTATTAATGCCACTATACAGTAGTTACCCAGAAGACAGCAGTCTTGTAGGGTACTAATGGTACAGTAAACAGGTGTTTGAGATCATCTTTGACCACTGTCTGTGCGCGTACTTGGTGTGTACACACTAATTGTCTCAAATAGCTGATATTATTATTATTATTATTAGCTGTCTTATGATTGGTTTATATGCATTGCTGACGTCAACAGATGCAACAGCAACCAGAAAAGAGGTCTAGTATGTCTTTCCACCCCTTCACATAAGGTATCCAGGTAGTGCCATACTACACTTATAATAACATTGATCAAGTAATGGCCTTTATGTAATGGTGATTCTTAAAATGGGGTCCATGTGTCCACACAAAGTGGATATATTTACATGTCTACACGGGGAACTGCCATAAAGGAACTACCATTAAGAAACTGCGTAAATAAATGTAAACAGTACATAATAAAATATTATATTATGTTATATATGACAACATGTTGATACTTTTCACATGCATGGGCTATAACATTTTATGGCGTACTGTAATTAACATTATATGATGTGTTTCAGATACTCCATAAGGAATGGGCCAACTATGGGGTCATGCATAAATACCAGCCTGTGGACCTGATCAGGTATTCAACACCTCATAGGTGTGATTGCATGATGCATGTTTGTGAGCTGCATGATGCATTTTGACTTTGCCTTGACAGAAAATACTTCGGAGAGCAGATTGGATTGTATTTTGCTTGGCTGGGTGTATATACACAACTCCTAATACCTCCATCTCTACTGGGGATCGCTGTCTTCATGTATGGCATATTTACTGTTGACACCAATGTGCCCAGGTATGTATGGTAGTTACAATAAAGTATACATACTATGATTCCTAATTTACAAGTATTACAAATATTAAATATAATGGAATAGACAAAACACACACACACGCACGCATACACACACGCACACACACACACACACACACACACACACACACACACACACACAGCCTATACTGAACAGTAGATGTTTGTGGTGTTTGTCTTCTCACCCTGCATCAGTTGTTCATGTCATTTCCGTCTGTGTGCTTCTGTCAGTCAGGAGACGTGCGACCTGAACATCACCATGTGTCCGCTGTGTGACAGAGTGTGTGACTACTGGCGTCTCAGCTCAGTGTGTTCACTGGCGAGAGCTACATACCTGCACACACACACACACACACATGCATACGCACGCACACGCACACGCACAAACACACACACACACAGTTTATCCCTTAAATATGCCTGGTAATGCATTATACTGTAATTTCTTTTCTTTACTTCATTTTCCCCTTTGCTGTCTGAAGGAGCGAGTTCAGGTGGGAAATGTTTTACTATACTATATGTGCAAACATGTACAGTTGTAGCCATCCATATCTGTTGTAGATCGGGGTGTTGTCTACAGCACAGCTTCAAGGACAGTTTATTTGATAAGTTAGATTAGTTAATTATTAGTTAAAATCTCCTCATCTAATGATGCCAAGTTGCTTGTGTTACCGAAATACTGTATACTGTATATTGCTATACTCACATTGAAATGTTGTTGTCCCTTGCCTGCAACATTCGAACGTACATAACCGTACATAGGTTTTACCTTACTGTACCAGTGAGTTGTGAGCTCACTTACAGTGACTAAGGATACATCACAAATAGCCTACTGAAGCTTGTTAATGTTTTTTTGTCGCTCAGAACTGATTGTCAGGTTGAAATTATTAATTGAATGATCATTTGAATAATACTTATTTTTTTTATTACCCATTTGTAATAAGATTATTTTCTAGAAATAAAAGAATAAGTGGTATTGTGATAGTGATATACTGTGAGTGATATACATTATAATGAAAAGATAATAGTGCTTTCTATATTGACAAAAATAAGCCTGTTCCATAAAATAATATAAACATAGTAAGCAATTTCAACATACCTGTAGCACTTTAATTGTCTAAATTAATGATGTTGGATTATCAAGTCATATATTATAATTGTTACAGAAGTACTAGAAGTTACTTGCAGCTCTATTGAACTGCACTGGTACCATCCTACAGCAATCTACTGAGTGATTAGGAAAATTTTTATAACAATGTGACCTGTTACACCGAGCTGTTAGACAAGCAGAGTTAACATGTTTCTGCTAGGAGGAGGTACGGCCAGAATATGAGACTGTCCTGCAGGAGAAGAAGGAGAAGATGAGAGAAAAGAATACAAAAAAGGTAGGGGGACATGCGATAACAAGCACAGACACGCGCATACACACAGGTGCATACACGCACACACACACACACTGTGCTTCCGTTACAGAGACATGCTGATGTTTTAAATATGACCAAACAGAGTTTAAACAACATACGGATACACGTTGGAGCAAGTCTAATCATTAGCGATGATTTCAATATAGACTAGACAATGTTGAAAGCTTCTACAAAATGTTCTGCACCTCCAGAAGGTCATTTGCCTATTCCTAGTCATACTGTAATATAGGACATCATGGTACATTATCATCTTTAGGCTCTATTCTCGCTTTTATCCCGCTGCAGGCTGCAGGGAATGGAGGTGGTACAGATGGAGAAATGGCCCATATGCTGGCATCCCAGGTAAGGTACCGGGAAGTGAACCGGGGGTGGGACGGGGGGACCGAGAGGGCTTTTACATTAAGGTGATTTAAGTTTCCGAATTTGCAAAACGTTAAAAGAGGGGGTCCCGCCTCCTCGGACGCTCCTCCTCCCGGTGCATTCTCTTGCATCAACCCAGTCACGGCACTCGCGTCTGGCCGTGGTCACGTCGCAGGGCATCCTCATATGTGCGACGAGGAAAACCCCCTCCTCGACCTATACGGGTGGTTCAGTCCAAAGCTTCTTACCTGGCTGAGATTAGCCCAGATTACTGTTGGAGCGAGACGTGGGTGGGAGGGAGGCGGGAGGAAGAGGGGAGAGGGAGAGATGGGATTTCTGTGCGCTCACCTGCTAGACATGTATTTATGTAGCAGAGAAACATATGCATGTGACATAGATTATTATGGAACGACGCTACTACTGATCCTGCACATGGCACACAAACAGAAGTGGTTCATATGTTTTGACCTTCCTCACACACACAGCACACATGTACGCGTGTGTGTCTGTGTGTGTTGTGTGTGTGTGGAGGGTGATTGTCCAAACAAACAACTGTTTTAATAGCATAACATATACAGTACAGTAGCCGAATGCTGTACAGTACACGAAACATTAACATTCATGAAACACAACTTCCCACACCAGTGCTATACGCAGACCAAGTTTGTTAGAGTGTCCACTAGAGTGTTTGTTTGATGCCTCACCACGTGTGTGGCTTGTTGTGTTCCCCCGACAGCGTGAGCCAGAATCCCTGGACGTTGAGGACCACCTGTTGGGTTACCTGGTCAACGTCTCCACCTTACTACTGCTGGTACTGCGATCGCATCTCTGCAACACTATCCCTCACTCATAACCCCTGTGGATTCCTCCATTGGACTGTCTCACACCAAAACAGCATCATATTTCTGTCTGTCTGTCTTCACATCTGTCAATCATCCAATTCACTCACACTAGTGGCGTGGTATTGTCACAACTTACCGCTGTGTTATCATTATACTGTATCTCAAAGGTGTGTGTCTACATCAGTGTTGGGCAAGTTACTTAGGAATTGTAATAAGTTACTATTTACGTCTTACCGGTATTTTTTCAAAAAGTAATACTATGTTTTTTACTTATTACTGGGTATTAAAAGTAATTAGTTACATAACTAGTTACTATGTTACTTTAACAACCTCGACCCTGTCTTGCCCCTTCCAAAAAATGACAACCTGTGTAGCCAGCTCACTAGAATTGAATCCTCTTTACTGGAACTATAACCTTAGGAGTCAACAATCAGCCACAGTGAAAACAATGCGGCCTCTCAAACCAGATGATTGGACGGGTTGGTTCAATTAGTTGATTAGGTCATTATTATCAATTAGGTCAACTAGTTACTATAACTACTAGTAACTAGTTACTGCCCAACACTGGTCTGCACACATGCGTGCCATTGTGCCAGTGTATTGTTCAGCTTGTGTGTGTTTGTGTGTGTGAGCCCAGGTCGTCGTGACCTTCTCAGCTGTGTTTGGCGTGGCGATGTACCGTATATGCATGCTGAGCGTGTGGTCCATGAACCCTGACCCCGAGGCCAAGGCCAGTGTGAGGATGACCGTCACCACCACCGGCATCATCCTCAACATGCTGGTGGTGCTCGTGCTGGAGGAGGTCTACGGAGCCATCGCCGTCTGGTTGACTGAGCTGGGTATGTTATGTCAAATCATGCATCATGTCATGTTATGGAGCAGCATGTCATGGCATGTCATGTCATATAGAATGCATCATGTCATGTTATGGATCATCATGTCATATCATACAGTATCATGTCACACAGTATCATATATTATGTAATCATGTATCGTGCATGCCAGTCATTTGGCTGATGTAGGGGATAATGGGGGTACCCTACAATTGCTGATAATGCAGCTAACTACCAGTAGATCAGAAACAGCAGCATTGCATCATCAGCAAATGTATGTGTATATGTATGGAACAAATAAAAAGACAACTGCACATTGTTTCAAATGTAATAGTATACTGTAAATACACAGTAACTAAAAACAATAACATAAATGGAAAGATTCAATAAATATTCATCTAAAAATACATATATTACATGTCATTAAAAATGTAAATGTATAAATAGTAAAAGTCAGAGAAACTGCTACAGTGGTCTCTTTTCTGTGTAGATGTATTGTATGTATTATACCATTGGCTGTCTTTACCATCAGAACTTCCCAAGACAGAGGCAGAGTTTGAGGAGCGATTGATCTTTAAATCGTTCTTCCTCAAATCCATGAACGCCTTCGCACCCATTTTTTATGTGGCCTTCTTTAAGGGCAGGTTCGTATGATATGATAAAATATATTGTATGTAGAACACTAATGTTATAGTATAGGCCTATTACATGCGTAGGAATTTCACTTTCTATATATCATAGCAGCCTGTTGTCTCTTTAATTGACTTGATCTTGGCTTTATTTAGGTTTTCTGGGCGGCCTGGGGACTATATTTACATCTTTGGAAACTATCGCATGGAACAGGTGACGTATTGGCAGATATCATAGCATAGCGTAGCATAACGCAAGGTACCTTTGTTAACGTTCTGTAGCAAAATGTAGTGTAACGTAACATATTGTAACATAATAGTATGTTACGTAACATAATACTAAATACCAGCATTATTTAGTACAGTAGTACAGTGGCTGCCAAATATATACTGTATACGCATTACGCTCACCCCTCGTCACTATGAATCACAACTCACCTTTAGCACTTTCTTTTGTGTGTGCATGTGTGTGTATGTATGCTTGCTTGCGTGTGTTGTGTATTTCCCAGTGCGCTCCACCAGGGTGTCTCATTGAGCTGTGTATCCAGCTCAGTATGATCATGCTTGGAAAGCAGCTCATCCAAAACAACGTGTTTGAGATAGTCATACCGTACGTATTAAAAGACAATGCCCGACCAGGTTCGCGTGCTCTCTTACTACAGCGGCCATTCTCTCTGTTCTCTCATTCTCTCTCACTCGCAGTAAACTGAAGAAGATGTACAGGACGATGCAGGAAGAAAAGGGGAAGAAGAGAGCAGCGGATGATTAGGAGAGTTCAACGGAGCAGAAGAGACCCAAGCAGCAGTTTGACAAAGACTTTGCCCTGGAACCGTTTGAAGGAGTGACCCCAGAGTACATGGAGATGAGTGAGTCCAGACTACTGACATGTGCGAGTCACTTATCCAGTTCTTCAATGGGTTTATACAGTTGTATGTTATGTTACTGTATGTTATAGTTGATTCATTTTTTAATGTATTTCAATTAAAATGTATTTAACTGTGTGTGGTGTTATTTCTAGCTTTGAACAAAATACTTTTTGTGGGTCGGGGGCTGAGATGTTTTAAAAACACAGTTAACATTGTATGTTGTGTTATT